>JAVTVY010051201.1:0-26181 GCA_036873755.1 Hanleya hanleyi
AGAGATGAGGTTGGTGTTGTATGGATGAGTCCTGTGTGCTAGGGGAGGGACGAGCTTGGTGTTGTATGGATGAGTCCTGTGCGCTAGGGAAGGAACGAGCTTGGTGTTGTATGGGTGAGTCCTGTGAGCTAGGGGAGAGACCTGCTTGGTGTTGTATATATGAGCCAAGTGCGCCAGGGGAGGGACGACCTTAGTGGTGTATGGATGAGTCGTGTGCGCTAGGGAAGGTACGAACATGGTGTTGTATGAATGAGTCCTGTGTGCTAGGACAGGAATGATCATGGTGTTGAACCTTTATTCTCTCTGGATCATTTTGGCAGCAGTCTCGTCTTTCAAATGTTGTTTTGACACCTGTCATTTACAAGCAACAATTGTCCAATATAAAGGCACAACTTTCCAATAATATAAAATATATTCGACATTTGAAATTATAAACAATATAGTGGGGAAAACGCACATGTCTACAATAACCTATGTTATGGTGCAAGCGTGGGTCACATACGTCACTGGGTCGTTAATGTGTGGTTACATTTCCATAATGCATGTATTCATCGCATTGATGTGATTACCTCTACATGTACCGGTTATATTTCGGATAATAAATGATACTTTTTTCTATTGGATATTAAATGGTAGATCACAGTTGGTGGAATTGCATATATCTTCCGCTTATAGTGCCGGCTTTGATGCAGATACAATCATCAGATTCGACGGTGAGTGCGATATCGTCGTCCGGAATAGATGAGCCGTCCGGAATAGATGAAGGATATAGAAATGCAGTGGTAGTATTTTAGAGTGAAATATAAGAGTCTAGTCCATTATTCAATATACAGCCGACGTCCATTAAAGAATTTCCGTATCCATAATCTAAATTACAACACATATAAGGGAAGTGGGAAGAGGAGCCGACATACTGACAGAGTCAATTTCAGACCTAATTCATATAATAGCATTAGCACCAAATTAAGAGAATAAATTATAGTATACATAAAGCTTGGCCAATTTCCTGCAAGAGAGAAGCGGTCAACAGTTTCAGTGATGCCAGCAAGACATTATGATGTTCCAAAAGCATCAAATTCGTATTGCTGATCAGTATTCTTAATTCATATGCCTTATTTGTAAAGTCATCATGTAGAGTATGATGTATCTCAGTCAAGCTTTGATTGTGACTGTTCATATGAACACTATGGGTATTTTGAAATACATAGGTTTATTCGGCCCCTAGCCCCTGGTTAAGCGGAATTAAACACAAGTTACGAAGCGTACCGCCATAGATCTTCCACGCTACGCTCGCATATTGCTATCAGCATGCGATATGTATCGTTTAATTTGAGAAACTTGGAGTGGAAGCGTTTGATGATATAGCGCTGTTTTATAAGTTTTTGTAATAATGTTTTGTGACGTTGATTAAAATTGTCATATTTAACACAGGATCTAGCAAATGCTGGAAAAAACATAGGCCCCACTGGAATATCACTGTCCAGAAAGGGATAGTTCACGATGTCGAAATTGTAATCATCTCTTTTGTCGTAAAGTCGAGGAGAGAGATGGCCCGCTTGAGTTTTATAGAGATATAGGTCTAAATACGATGTGACACTATCTTTAGTTTCCTTCAAATCCAGTGAAGGTGATATATATCCTTTACTGTGTCATTTAAACAGCGATCATCCACAGCAAGGCGATCGTCTATATAGCGTTTTCAGAAGGAACGGGTTTTGAAATGATCTGCATGGTTTTGAAAGCGTCTACATATAGTCGTATTCGTAAGAGAACACATATTAGGTCAGCCGAAAGGGGTAGATAATTAGTATCCATTGGAATACGTATATGCTGCTGATAGTATTGCCAAATTTTATACAGATATTAATAAAGAACCTTTTTTCGAGATGGCGACGAGGCAGCCGTGCCATGTCGGTTTCCATCCAGTTTTTGTTGTTCAAGTTGGTTTTCAGTTTCTAAACTTCAGTTCTGTCAGTTAATTTACTTATAATTTAGTACTACCTTCGTTACCTTCACTGTTGGAATAATTGCTGCTTTCGACTGTGCTGTTCCGGCGAAGAAAATGTAATGTAATGAACTGTAATGTGTTGACCAGGTCTATGGCGGATAACCCCACACTGAGATCTGAAGCTCTGGATGATGAGCTGAGCCTTCTGCCTTCTCCGATACGAGACTCCACCGTAGTCAACGAGCTACTCTGTTTTACAACATATCGAATGAACATTCTGCCGTTTGACACTATTGTGAAACTCTGTTTTGACTGTTTCAATAACAAAGATATTGTGCATGCTAAACTTTTGGCAAATGCACTTTGTGCTCATGGGGATAAGAGGGCACCAAAACGCATTGGTGCACAGAAATCCATGAATAATATGAGGGACATCCTTGGTCTAATGCTGTCCCTGTCTGATGTAGCCAAGATTCATAGCGTCCCCCTTCCCTCAACGCTATGCCGACGGCAAATACATTTCCCTGTTGGTAACTCGAACATCTCCATCGCGCACTTATTATTACGGTTGCAAGCCAGAGGCTGCAAACCAATCTAGCCCCAGAACTCACTTTAGCTGCGAAAACTGACCTCTGGCCTAGTGGATTTCTGGGAGCAGAAACGGAAACGTCGCACTTGTTTGTTTACTTTCTTATTTATTCTACTTTTTATATGTTTTGTACTCTGTCCCAAATGGGATGCTCAGTGCAATAAAGAATCTTATCTTATCATGCACACAATTAATTTTCGGCGGAACCAATCTCGCATTCGTCTATTTCCGTATTGGCGGAAATTAGCCCAGTTGCTGAGTTCTGGTGATAGATTGCTATTATTCAACTAAACATAGAAATAGTTTTTGTATAATTTGAATGAGTTATGTTCGTTTGGTTAAAATTAACTGAATTTCACAATAAAATGCACCCGGATCTCTCGATTATCAAAGGCACTATTTCTTAGCCGGCTCACTGCGTGATCGTCATACGCTCCCCACCAGTGGGGATTTGTGCGTTCTATGTGAGAGGCTTGTTCCGCCAATACGGAAATAGCCGAACGTGAGATTGGCTGCAAACCTCTTATAATCGGTATTATTATTATTCCGCCGGATTTTGTCCGGGAATTTTTTTGCCGCCGTTTAACCGATGATGTCGAAACTTCGCATAGGTGTTGGGGCATGTGAGATCTAATGCATATCAAAAGAAGAAGCCGAATGGTCAGACGGTTTGGCGGCCATCTTGGATTTACCCTAAAACTTTTCAAGATCTTCTCCTCTGGAACCACTGGACCGATTTCCGCGAAACTTGGCACACGTGTTCAGTGGATCCAGGGCTCTCAAACTTCTATTTAAAAAGTTGATTCGTAAATTACAATGGCCGCCATTGACCAATCAAAATTGTCGGATTTTCAAATGACGGATTTGGACGGAGAAAGTGGCTACATATATGCATCACGAATATGCAAAAAAATTGCTCCTAGGTCACGTGGCTTGGCCGCCATCTTGAATTTTGTCAGAAACGGAACACATCTTGTACAGGCTATAACTCTGGAGCTACGGGAGGTACAGCCTTGCATTTTGTCGCATTATATTGTCCAGGAACAGCTCTTTCGGGAATATATCAACCGTTTTTACCTAGCTTTAATAGTTTTTCCGCTATTCTTCGTCGTAATTTACTCAAATTTTTCAATTATCGGATTTTCATGTTACGGATGTCGATAGCGGAAGTGACTATATATATGTTATGAGACACGCCAATGCTGAATATGGCAGATTCGTGGTGCTTGAGCCCAGTAGATCTAATGAATACCCAAAGAAGAAGCCGATTGGTCAGATACTTTGGCGGCCATCTTGGATTTACCTTAAAACTTTCAACCTCTACTTCTGTGGAACCACTGGGCCGATTGACTCGAAACTTGACACACGTACTCAATGGATCGGGCTCTCTCAGATTTCTATTCGATACTTTGTTCCGTGAAATAAAATGGCCGCCATGGACCAATCAAAATTGCTGGATTTTCAAATAACGGTCTTGGACGGGGAAAGTGACTACATATATGCATTGCGATATGACGATCACGAATATGCAAAATGTTCGACGCCATCTTGAATTTTGTCAGAAACTGAACACATCTTTTAGGGACTATAACTCTGGAACTATAGGCGGTACAGTCTTGTAGTTTGTTGCATTATATTGTCCAGGAGCAGTTCTTTCGGAAGTATGTTAATCATTTCACCGTAGCTTCAATAGTTTTCTCGCAAGTCTCAGATGAATCACTCAAATTCGTGAATTAAGGTTCGATCTAAAACGAAGAAAATGACGTTTTGCCAAAAAAGGTGACTTCGTGGTCTAAAACTAATTCTGTTGGTTCATTGGTTACGATGGGTGCTTGCAACCCGAGGATTGCAACTCATTGCTATATTTACCTTTGCGCCCCATTGGACCTTCAGTAACTTGAGAAAATGGGCCGCGATGAATAAAAATATCATAATCGATGTTGTAATCATCATCCCCTGTATACGCGGGGTCTATTATGACGGAAATGCCCATCTTCTTGACCCTCGATTTCAGGTGAATTTGGAGCTCCATAGAGATAATTTTAACGTCTGTAATTAATATATGACCGACGAAGGGCCATTTAGTCTGCCATTTCGGTATTTTTATTCATCGCGGCTCATTTTCTCAAGTTAATGAAGGTCCAATAGGACGCAAAGGTAATAAGTGCGCGAAGGAGATGTTCGAGTTACCAACAGGGAAATGTATTTGTCGTCGGCATAGCGTTGAGGGAAGGGAGACGCTATGAATCTTAGCTATGTCTGATGAAGAAATTCCCTGTTTTGCTTCAGTTGATTTGAGTAAACTGCCACCTGTTTCTACTGACCACCTCACATGGCAGCCATATTTAAATCGATCAATGATTTGAGAAGAAAATTTGTCCTACTTCGAGCTGCTCAAGCCGACATGTTATTACAAGTAAATGATATCGGTGCTAGTCAGCCTACGCGGAGTCATCGTTTGAATGAGGCCACAGCGATGAATTTCAGCCAAACCTCCCAGGCCGTTGCTTGTAGTGGCGCGACACTGGAATCTGCAACGACCAGACCTGAGAAAAATGGGCCGAAAATGACAGTTCAATGACAATTCCCCTGGAAATCGTGGAAACTGGTGATACTGAGGTGATTATTGACCCTCGCGAAACTGACATAAGTATCGATGAAGGTGATACACATGAATAAGATTCTGAAGAGGCAGATAAGCACATTCGGATGCAAGATGTTGATTCATCACAACAGCACACTGAAATTGTCACTGGTTCGAACAACAAGCCGACTGATAGTGCCAGATACACTGGTAGATAATCAGCATTCTCAGTGAATGACGAGTCTTCCTCATCTATCGTGTAACTTCAGTCAAACCCAGGGAGGACCACGAGGACAAAATACTAATGGTACTGGTACTCTGAGAGGTGGGAGGGGAGCCTCAAGGAATAATCAAGGTAGAATAGCTACTCCACAGCAGATTATCAGAGACGCGATGAGCTGAAAGGATACAACTCCTGTAATACCACTGCTGCCTCAAGCTATCGGAGACGTGTGGTTTACGTAAATCCCACATCTTTGTTTCCAGACTGGAACCAGATACCACGACGGAGGACATGAGATACTTTATTAAAGACTCCTTTGGAGTGACTGGAAGTTGTGAGAGGCTCAAAACTATACATACATCATACGCCTCATTCCGGGTAGAAGTTGATCAAAGATGTGTGCCGAGGCTTCTTAACCCCAAATTGTGGCCTAATGACGTCCTTGTGCGGAAATAGTTTAACAACAGACCACGTTGAGACTATGACAATCTGTGATATTATTTACATATATAATGGCAGCACTGGGAATCTCCTCTTACAATTGTCAGTGTTAAATCATGCGTGACATCTATTCGTGAAACATGTCATATCAGTGATATTTGTCTATTACAAGAGCACTGGCTGACCGATCAAGATCTGAGATTTCTAAATGGATTACATGGGGATTTTTATGCGCGTGGAATTTCCTTCATTGATACTGGTGCAGGTCTTCTTGTGGTTAGGCCCTATCGAGAGCTTGCTGTGTTGTGGCGCAAATCGGTTGGCTCCACTGCAAAAATTCATTAGTAGTATATAAAGGTGATTTAAACCCGCATTTTCCAGGGAGGTAACTCTCTGTGGCGACAGGTGGCTTTGTTTCTCAAGAGACCAAAAACTACCTCCAACACGAGCTCCCTGACTCGATCGGATGTGACTTTGGAGCGGAGAGGGGCGAAAAAAATACCTGAAACCCTGGGAAGAAAGACTTATAGTAATAAACATAATCTATAGGTGTTGGATGATGTTATTAGGACGAGTCTAGCATCCGTGCGACCCCAGGGTGGAGCGTTTGTTGTCCAGTATATCTCCGCAAAAAATAAACAAACAAAAAGGGGATTCCCCTTTGGCATCGATGGTGCTGCCCTCTAGTGGGTGCATGTAAAATTTCTCCGGAAAAAAGCGGAACACGGACTTTACCCCTAAAATAGGGGAAAACACCTATCAACCCTAGCCAAAAGGGCTAATATCGGTCCACGGGCTTATTGGGACCTGCCTATCAAGTCAATGGGGTGGGTGCATGTAAAATTAGGATTTTTTTCCGAAAATATAAAAAGTGGAACACGGACTTTACCCCTAAAATAGGGGAAAACACCTATCAACCCTAGCCAAAAGGGCTAATATCGGTCCCCGGGCTTATTGGGACCTGCCTATCAAGTCAATGGGGTGGGTGCATATAAAATTAGGATTTTCCACCGAAAATGTAAAAAGCGGAACACGGACTTTACCCCTAAAATAGAGGAAAACCCCTATCAACCCTAGCCAAAAGGGCTAATATCGGTCCCCGGGCTTATCGGGGCCTGCCTATCAAGTCAATGCGGTGGTTGCATGAACAATTAGGATTTCCCCCCGAAAATATAAAAAGCGGAACGCGGACTTTACCCCTAAAATAGGGGAAAACTCCTATCAACTCTAGCCAAAAGGGCTAATATCGGTCCCCGGGCTTATCGGGGCCTGCCTATCAAGTCAATGGGATGGGTGCATGTAAAATTAGGATTTTTTACCGAAACTATAAAAAGCGGAACACGGACTTTACCCCTACAATAGGGGAAAACCCCTATCACCTCTAGCCAAAAGGGCTAATATCGGTCCCCGGGCTTATCGGGGCCTGCCTATCAAGTCAATGGGGTGGGTGCATGTCAAATTAGGATTTTTCCGAAAATATGAAAAGCGGAACTCGGACTTTACCCCTACAATAGGGGTCTGTATTATACAATATAAGGGAAAATGCCTGTATGGGGTATGGGGATGGTCATTTTTTTTTTTGCATTTTACTATGGGTTGTGGGGTCTTGTTTTTCACGTCTCGCCACGATGGGTGGGGTCCTGGAGCGAATCGGTGAAATTTTTGGAAAAAGTCACCGAGGTCTGTATATAGCCCCATAGGCTGGCTATGGGTGTCCAACCTGGAAAATTCACACACGTTCATTGTGATATGGGTTGTTTGGTCTTGTTTTTCACGTCTCGTCATTTAGAACACGATGGGAAGGGTCCCGGAGCGAAACGGTGAAATTTTGGTAAAAGTACCATATAGCCCATATAGCTCCATACTGGCTATGGGGGTATAGGTCCAACCTGGGAAATTCACACACGTTCATTGTGATATGGGTTGTTTGGTTTTGTTTTTCACGTCTCGTCATTTAGAACACGATGGGAAGGGTCCCGGAGCGAAACGGTGAAATTTTTGGAAAAAGTTCACCGAGGCCTGGGTAGATCCATATAGCCCCATACTGGCTATGGGTGTATAGGTCTATACTGGGTGGACGTTTTGGGGTCTAGGTGAGCCCCTAATGATCCTATGGTGTCGTATGAGGTCTTATTTTGAAGCTCTCGTGGAGGAGCATCTGACTGGACTAATGGTTCGTCCGTTTTCAATATTCTGCGCATGCGCAGTCTGGCCGTAGTATAGAAAGCAGGCGTGTTGGGGGTATGTGGGGGTGTGTTTGGGGTAGAGGTGGACCACTATGGGTCCAAATGGGTCGTGGGAGGTGTCAAAGTGAAGCTTGTGTGGGGTAGAGTCAGACTGGCGTGTTTTTTAGTGCAAGTCGCGTCAACCTGCGCATGCGTAGTTGGGTGTATTAAGTAAAGTGGCCATTTTGTGGGTGCGTGGAGGTGTGTTTGGGGTAGAGAGGGACCATCCTTGGTCCGATTGTGTCGTGGGAGGTGTTAACTTGTAGCTCTCAGGATGTGCAGCCCCATTTGAGGGATGTTCCCGTTATCTGTGACGTCATCAGTACGAGTAGTAGCGAAAGTGGGCAATTTAGGAAAGTGCAGGAAGGTATTTGGGGTAGAGAGGGACCATCCTTGGTCCGATTGTGTCGTGGGAGGTGTCACCTTGTAGCTGTCATGGTGTACATCCCCACTGGAGGGATGTTCGCGTCATCATCAGTACGAGGAGTAGCGAGAGTGGGCATTTTGGGGCAGTGAAGGAAGGTATTTGGGGTAGAGATGGACCATCGTTGGTCCGAATGCGTCGTGGGAGGTGTCATCTTGTAGCCTTCGGGGTGCAGACCCCGATTTGAGGGATGTCCACAGCATCTGTGACGTCTTTGATGACGTCATCAGTAGGAGTACTAGCGAAAGTGGGCATTTTCGGGGTAGGGATGGAACATCCTTGGTCCGAATGCGTCGTGGGGGTGTCATCTTGTAGCTCTCGGGGTGTAGACCACGATATGAGAGATGTCCACAGCATCTGTGACGTCATCAGTACGAGTAGTAGCGAAAGTGGGCATTTTAGGGGAGTGAAGGGAGGATTAGTAGTATAAAAGCGCATTTCGAGCCCTTTTGACCTAGCGGCGCAAGGCGCAATGAGAGTATGCGCGTGTGTGTGTGTGTGTGTGTGCGTGTGTGGGTGTATGCTTGCGTGTACGCGTGTGAGTGCTTTCGTGTGTGTGCGTGTACGCGTGTGGGTGTGTGCGGGTGCGTCTGTATGTGTGTGTGTATGCGTGCGTGTGTGTGTGCGTGTGTGTGTATGTGTGTGTGTGTGTATGCGTCTGTGTGTGCGTGTGTGTGTCGCCGTATGCAGGTGCACGCTCCTGTGGTGCACCCTGTACCCTAGGATGTTCACGAATGTTCCACCATCCCGGACTTCTAACAGGCCCAGGCCCAGAAGCTCTCATGTCCTGCATGTGAATAGTCAGTCATATTGTGTTTTGTGTGCATGTGTGCGTCTGTGTGTATGCATCTGTGTGAGTGTGTGCGTGTGTGTACGTGTGTATGCGTGTGTATGTGTCTGTTTGTATACGTCTGAGTGCGTGTGTGTGTGCTTGCGTGGGTGTGTGTGTGTCTGTATGTGTGTGTGTGTATGCGTGTGTGTGTATGCGTGTGCGTATGTGTATGTTTGGCTGTGTAGCCGTGTGTGCCATATGCGTGTATGCTTGTGTGTAGCATGTGCGTGGCAGCGCGTGCGTGCGCGTGTGTGTGTGTGTCTGTATGCGTGTATGTATGTGTATTTCGTCAGTGTATGCGTGTGTGTGTCTGTATGTGTGTGTGTGTATGCGTGTGTGTGTCTGTATGCATTTGTGCATATGTCTGTGTGTGCGTGTGTGTGTATGTTTGTGTGTATGCGTGTGTGTGTATGCGTGCGTGTGTGTAAGCAAGTGTGCATATGCGTGTGTGTATGCGTGCGTGTGTATGTATGCAAGTGGGTGGGCGTGTGTGTATGCGTGTGCGTGTATGTGTGTATGTGCGTGTATGCGTGTGTGTATGTTTGTGCGTGTATGTGTGTGTGTCTGTATGCGTGTATGTATGTGTATTCGTCAGTGTGTATGCGTGTGTGTCTGTATGTGTGTGTGTGCGTGTGTGTATGCGTGTGTGTGTCTGTATGCATTTGTGCATGTCTGTGTATGCGTGTGTGTGTATGTCTGTGTGTATGCGTGTGTGTGTATGCGTGCGTGTGTGTGTATGCAAGTGTGGGTATGCGTCTGTGTGTGTGTGTATGTATGCATGTGTGTGTGGGCGTGTGTGTGTGCGTGTGTGTATGCGCGTGTATGTATGTGTGTGCGGGTGTGTATGCATGTGTGTGTATGCGTCTATGTGTGTGTGTCTCCGTATGCAGGCGCACGCTCCTGTGGAGCACGCTGTACCCTAGGATGTTCACGAATGTTCCACCATCCCGGCCTTGTATCAGGCCCAGGTCAGAAGCCCTCATGTCCTGCATGTGAATAGTCAGTCATACTGTGTGTGTATGCATGTGTGCGTCTGTGTGTATGCATCTGTGTGTGCGTATGTGTGTGTGTGCGTGGGTGTATGCAAGTGTGTATGCGTCTGTGTGTGCTTGCGAGAGTGTGTATGCGTGTGTGTATGCGTGCGTGTGTGTATGTGTATGCTTGCGTGTGTTCGCGTGTGCGTGTATGCGTCTGTGTGTATGTGTGTGTATGTGCGTGTGTGTCTGTACGCGTGTATGTGTGTATGCGTGATGTGGCGGTAATTACGAGCTTGGTAGGATTCTAGATTAACCTGGGAAGGATGGGCAGTTCCATTTAGACCAATCAGCGGTCGAGAAAAAGAACCAATCAGCGGTCGAACAATCAGCCAATCGATAAGCACCGGGTTTTTCCATGCCTCGGGGACATGGGGTCCCCACTGCAGGCTTTTGACGCGGTCCGCGCGTGCATCCGGGGACTTCACGTCCGCGCGTCCATCCGGGTATTTCACGTTACGCGTGTGTGCATACGTGTGTATGCGTGTGGGTGTGCGTGTGTATGTGTGTGTGTATGTGTGTGTATGTGTTCGTGTGAAGGTGTGCGTGCTTGCGTGTGTGTATGCGTCTGTGTGTATGTGTGTCTGCTTGGGTGTGCGTGTATGCGTGTGTGTATGCGTCTGTGTATGTGTGTGTGCGTGTGTATCTGTGTGCTTATGCGTATGCGTGCATGTGCGTGTGCGTGTATGATTGTATGTGTGTGTATGCGTCTGTGTGTATGTGCGTGGGTGTGTATACACGTCTGTGTGCGTGTGCGTGCATGTGCGTGTATGCGTGTGTGTGTCTGTGTACCTCTGTATCTGCGTCTGTGTGAATGCGTCTGTGTGTGTGCATGCGTGTGTGTGTGTAGGTGTGTGTGCGTATGCATGTGTGTGTGTATGTGTGTGGGTGTGCGTGCATATGCGCGTGTGTGCGTGTATGCGTCTGTGTGCGTGTGTGTGTGCTTGCGTGTGTGTAGGCGTGTGTGTGCGCGTGTGCGTGCATGTGCGTGTGCGTGCATCTGCGTGTGTATGGGTGTGTATGCCTCTGTGTGTGTATGTGTATGTGCTTGCGAGTGTGTTTACGCGTGTGTGTGCGTGTGTGTATGAGTATTTGTATGTGTGTATGCGTCTCTGTGTATGTGTGTATGTGTGTGTGCGTGTGTGTATGCCTGCGTATGCGAGTGTGTGTATGCATGTGTATGTATGTCTCTGTGTGTATGTGTGTGTGTGTTTGCGAGTGTGTGTATGCGTGTGTGTATGCGTGTGTATGCGTGCGTGTGTATATGCGTCTGTGTATGCGTGTGTGTGCGTGTGCGTGTGTGTATGCATGTGTGTATGCATGTGTGTGTATGCGTGTGTGTGTGTGTGTGTGTGAGTGTGTGTGTATGCAGCATGTGTGTGTGTATACGTCTGTGTTTAGGAATGTGTGTCACCGTGTGCTATGATACAGACAGATGAGAGGAAGAAAGGTCTACACGTTCACAAGTGTTCTTATAGTTTGGAAGTAACCTTTGACCCCTGCGCTGCTCGGAAGTGACGTCATCGTACGCTGGCGCACACACACACACATACCTGGTGCACCCTGTACCCTATAGCCCATAGGGCATAGGAAAGCCTACCTTGGGGACCCCAAGTCCTCGAGGCATGGAAAAACCCGGTGCTTATCGATTGGCTGATTGTTTAACCGCTGATTAGCTCTTTTTCTCGACCTCTGATTGGTCCAAATGGAACTGCCCATCCTTCCCAGGTTAATCTAGAATCCTACCAAGCTCTTAATCACCGCCACATCACGCATACACACATACACGCATACACACACACACGCACATGCACGCACACGCACACACATACACACACACGCATACACGCACACGCGTACACACACGCAAGCATACACATACACACACGCACACGCACACACACGCGCGCATACTCTCATTGCGCCTTGCGCCGCTAGGTCAAAAGGGCTCGAAATGCGCTTTTATACTACTAATCCTTCCTTCACTCCCCTAAAATGCCCACTTTCGCTACTGCTCGTACTGATGACGTCACAGATGCTGTGGACATCTCTCAAATCGTGGTCTACACCCCGAGAGCTACAAGATGACACCCCCCCACGACGCATTCGGACCAAGGATGTTCCATCCCTACCCCAAATCCCTTTCTTCACTGCCCCAAAATGCCCACTTTCGCTACTACTCCTACTGATGACGTCATCAATGACGTCACAGATGCTGTGGACATCCCTCAAATCGTGGTCTGCACCCCGAAAGCCCCGAAGGTGCTTTTACAAACATTTCACCGTTTCGCTCCGGGACCCTTCCCATCGTGTTCTAAATGACGAGACGTGAAAAACAAGACCAAACAACCCATATCACAATGAACGTGTGTGAATTTCCCAGGTTGGACCTATACCCCCATAGCCAGTATGGAGCTATATGGGCTGTATGGTACTTTTACAAAAAATTCGCCGTTTCGCTCCGGGACCCTTCCCATCGTGTTCTAAATGACGAGACGTGAAAAACAAGACCAAACAACCCATATCACAATGAACGTGTGTGAATTTTCCAGGTTGGACCTATACCCCCCATAGCCAGCCTATGGGGTGCAGTCCGCAGTAGACCTCCCGTTGCTGGAAATAGACCCTTGGTATAGCCCTTCCGTTTTGCCAAGTTGCCAAACCATGCAGAAAACCCATATAAAAGTACATATTTTCTTCATGGGAATACTCATACCATTAATTTAACATATCAGCCAGTTATGCAAATTTAACCCGAGATAAATTTTCTTCCCTCGGAACGTTTTCCAAATTTTCTGTAAAATCTGTTAAAATGACCCAAACTACGTCACATTTCGTTCACTTCCTGAAGAAATCTTGACAATCGATTTCCACAAGATTTCTCCCCAGTGTTCCCCGTATGGAGGCAAGATAAAAAAGCTATTCAAAATATGGGGTCGACCACGCCGATTTTTGTCACATACCTCATATGCAACATAACCCTATTTTAAACACCTGAAAAACGTACGAAACTGAGGCTGACGAAGGTTGACATCGCGACCCGATTCGCCATATAGCTCAATCGAGCCACCCATCCGCATATGTCATTATTGAAGGAATGGTAGTACCTACAAGCTTGGTACTATAAATACTGGTTATCAAAAAGGGAAGGATAATTATCATGTGGTCAGACCCGGGCGCTCTGATGTATAAATATTTTTGAGGGGGATCAATAATCCGAAACTATGGACTACTTCCTATGGGGCTATATACAGACCTCGGTGACTTTTTCCAAAAATTTCACCGATTCGCTCCAGGACCCCACCCATCGTGTTTTTCGTGGCGAGACGTGAAAAACAAGACCCCACAACCCGTAGTAAAATGCAAAAAAAATGCCCATCCCCATACCCCATACAGGCATTTTCCCTTATATTGTATAATACAGACCCCTACTGTAGGGGTGAAGTCCGAGTTCCGCTTTTTATATTTTCGGAAAAAATCCTAATTTTACATGCACCCACCCCATTGACTTGATAGGCAGGCCCCGATAAGCCCGGGGACCGATATTAGCCCTTTTGGCTAGAGGTGATAGGGGTTTTTCCCTATTTTAAGGGTAAAGACCGTGTTCCGCTTTTTATATTTTCGGAAAAAATCCTAATTTTACATTGACTTGATAGGCAGGCCCCGATAAGCCCGGGGACCGATATTAGCCCTTTTGGCTGGAGTTGATAAGAGTTTTCCCCTATTTTAGGGATAAAGTCCGCGTTCCGCTTTTTATATTTTCGGGGAAAAATCCTAATTTTACATGCAACCACCGCATTGACTTGATAAGCCCGGGGACCGACATTAGCCCTTTTGGCTAGGGTTGATAGGGGTTTTCCCCTATTTTAGGGGTAAAGTCCGTGTTCCGCTATTTTCGGGGAAAAATCCTATTTACATGCACCCACCCCATTGACTTGATAGGCAGGTCCCAATAAGACCGGGGACCGATATTAGCACTTTTGGCTAGGGTTGATAGGTGTTCTCCCCTATTTTAGGGGTAAAGTCCGTGTTCCGCTTTTTTTCCGGAGAAATTTTACATGCACCCACTAGAGGGCAGCACTGTAACGTGTACGAGCAGGACCAGTCGTAGTGTTTAGAAGAAAACGAATCAATAACCGGGATTGCCCACTGGCATTCTGGCCGTCACCGTCGTTAACCCCTTCACTAGTAGGGATCCGGGGCTCGAAGAGATGATCACAACCCTACAAGGATGACTGACGCTCATGTAAAGGTCTATTATGGTATATTCTGCACAAATGGTATACACGGTTACAAATAATAGCGTAGAACCGCGTGGCTTAGACAGAATGTCTAAGGAGATGTAACGTTATGATATTTACATATATGTACAGACACTAGGAGAGTGTATGCAAATAACCTTGATGTATATATACACGTGATATGAGGGTGTGTGCACACAAGTTAACGGATACGTACACTTGGGGTGTGCATATAAGGTTCACGGATACGTACACTTGATGTGTGCACATAAGGTTCCGGATACGTACACTTGGTGTGTGCATATAGAGTTAAACGTATCCCTGGTGTATATGTGGATAATAGAAGAGAATGTGTGCAGTTTAAGCTTGATGTTATATGGCAATAATATATATATGAGAGTGTATGCATATAACTTTATAGTTAATATAGTGCTTTATGTCTATGCGCGATAAGGGCGGCCTGGCTGCTGGCCCTTCTCTTCTGGGGATAAGGGCGGCCTGGCTGCTGGCCCTTCTCTTCCGTCGTTGGAACGTTATGGATATAACGCTCTCTTCAGGGATGACACCCAGTCGTTGGAACGTTAAGGATATAACGCTCTCTCCAGATAAGACACCCAGTCGTTGAAACGTCAAGGCCCGTTGGAACGTTACGGCGGTAACGTTCTCCCCAATATATATATACCCTCAGGCGTTGGAACGTCACGGCAGTGACGCTCTCTCCAGATATAGCACCAAGTTGCTGAAACGTCACGGCCCGTTGGAACGTTACGGCGGTAACGCTCTCTCCAGATACGACCCCCAGTCGTTGGAACGTCACGGCGGTGACGCTCTCTCCAGAGACGTGGCAACTCGGCGTGTACTTCACCCCCAGTCGTCGGAGCCTGACCCTAACTTGTCAGCTCACCAGTCTGCTTCCCGCACAGGTAAGTATAGCCCGGTGTCTCAACCCTTACGGCTGCTGCGATCCGTCTATAGACACGCCTGTGACTACACGACTTCACGACGATCTCTCAGGTAAGTATCACGCACCACTCAACTCTCCGGGACCGTCAGGACAATTACTTGGGTATATCCTGTGCTATTACTATTTCATCTGGTACCGATGAAACATCGTACAGTCCGTAAACTTTGTTACCACTTTTACATCGGTAAAAGGAAGCCCGCCTTCTGTAACGTGTGATAAATACACGTGTCCTACTGGAATCTGTATATCTTGTTACCGCTTTTACATCGGTAAAAGTGAGCCCACCTGCACCGTGCCTTTATGCGTGATAAATACGCATATCCTCCCTGTGGGATCTGTGGTCTGTGGCTTTCTTGACTGTATAACCTGTGCTCTGTGTTTCTTTATTTAACGTGTGACAAATACACGTCTCCTTCCTGTAAGATCTGTGTTCTGTAGATGTCTGTATAGAACGTGTGATAAATACACGTCTCCTTCTTGTAGAATCTGTGTTCTGTAGGTTTCTTTGCGGTATAATTCGTGAGCTGTATGTCTGGACTTGTACTGTACTGTTTATAACCTGTGTGTCTTTATTTGCTTGTATGTGTGATAAATACACATATTCCTCTTGGTGGAATCTGTGTTCTGTATCTTTCTTGTGTGCTCTGTGTGCTGTATCTTTCTCGACGGTATAATGGTGATCAGTCTGGCTGGACTGGTACTGTACTGTTTGTGATCTGTGCGTCTTTATCTGCTCGTATGTGTGATAAAGACACATGTCCTTCCAGTTGAATCTGTAAGCTGTATCTGTAACTTGTCTATGGCCAGCTATACGCCGTCTGTGTAACTGTTGGCGGCCTTTCCTGCTCCCAAAGCGCCCGGCCCAGTTTATCGATGTTTACCGACGAAAATGGCTCGCCCGCCTGTGTCTTGCCTCGGCCCGCCGGCTGTAATACTGCGACCGTTTCCGTCCCGTAAAGCGTTGCCCGGCTGTCGGCGACGGATAAACAGGCTACACGATACGTTGTAGGATTATGGCAGGGGGAAACTTGGTTGATTTATCTCTGTATTTAGTGCAGTTGTATACTTCTGGGGAGGGAGGGAATCTCCTGACTATGGTCATATACCGCTACACGGTCAAGAAGATCAACAAATATTGTGGCTTAAGTCCCAGTGCAGCGAGATAGCACAACAATATTGTCGAAATTATCAACCTACTGGTATAGACACTAAAAGCCCTATTTTATACTGAAGTTAGACCATGCAAGTTGCCTAAATGTGCTACAGGCAAACGCATGTCTCATTACAGTGTTATAGAATACCCCCAACTACATGTACATACAACACGTCAGTCGGACGTGTTCCCTAAACTATGGTATAACCACAAACACGTTTCCACACTGAAAATGCGAGCCGCAAATTCTCATTGGATTGGCGTGTTCTCACAGGTTACACTCGCTACAGGATTTATAATCTTTTAGATTCCCAGGCCAAAACAACTGCCTATTACGGCCAACCGTAAATTGTGCCAAGAATCAATAAGTTACAGGCTGTACCTGAACGTGTTTCTCCAGCCCTCAATTTCTCGTCTGACCCCCTCTCTCCGTTCGTCCGAGCTTATATAGGGCTACCGCTCTTCCGTGAATAAAGGTAGAAAACAGAACCGTTCTCCTGCAGATAAAGGTAGCACAAGTCGACGATGCCAGCGCCCTCTTTATTGTCACTTACACCACACTTCCCGGAACCGTTTATATGGACCTCGCTGAATAAATATGGCTATGGAAGAACAAACCATAATTCATAACTGACGTAATCGTTAAATATCAGCTTCCAACTCGCTCTGGTAGGCGAGAAATACAGGGGAATGCATTTCCGAAATCTGCCTTGCTCAACGCGGACGACACGGGTCAAGGTCGTTCTTCCACATTCCAGCGTAGCACACGCTCCTGATTCAAACTGTTCTCTACACAAACGGGTAACCGTTACAGCACCATCGATGCCAAAGGGAATCTCCTTTTTGTTTGTTTATTTTTTGCGGAGATATACTGGACAATAAACGCTCGACCCTGGGGTCGCACGGATGCCTGTAATTGAATATCTCGTTGGCTATAGATGTATTATACGTATGAGAAATGCAAGGGGACTCTGTGAACTTGAAATAGTTTGGTACAGTGGGGCGTAATCTGGATCAGATAAGAATCGTAGTAAATTTAGTATGCCCCATCCGTTATTTCAACAAAAGCTGGTCTCGAGATGTTTCGATTATTTTCACTGGACGATATTACGAAAATGCGCTATATCTTGGCAAACTGTAGTAATTGTGGGTGGTACTATGTTTCCTAAAGACAGAATTCGTTGAATATCTCTGGCTATTAGATGCTCTCAGAGGCAACGCATAGATGGCCGTACGTAAACTATGTATACTATTGGGTGTGTTAGTTAAACCCACAGTAGTAGTATAAGGTGAAATTCCCGCTTATTGACCTACTTCCGACAGGGGGCGCCACCAGATACTAGCTGAATGAAGTGGGAGGTACTGGCTGGATGAAGTGGGAGGTACTGGCTGAATGAAGTGGGAGGTACTGGCTGAATGAAGTGGGAGATACCGGCTGAATGAAGTGGGAGATACTGGGTGAATGAAGTGGGGGGTATTGGGTGAATGAGGTGGGAGATACTGGGTGAATGAAGTGGAAAGTACTAGGTGAATGGAGTGGGAGATACTGGGTGAATGAAGTGGGAGGAACTGAGAGGCTGAAGTGTGAGGTAATGGGAGACTGCAGTGGCAGTACTGAGAGACTCAAGTGGGAGGTACTGAGAGACTGTAGTGGGAGGTACTGAGAGACTGAAGTGGGAGGAACTGAGAGACTGAAGTAGGGGGTACTGAGAGACTCAAGTGGGAAGTACTGAGAGACTGTAGTGGGAGGTACTGAGAGACTCAAGTGGGAGGAACTGAGAGACTGAAGTGGGGGTACTGAGAGACTCAAGTGGGAAGTACTGAGAGACTGTAGTGGGAGGTACTGAGAGACTCAAGTGGGAGGTACTGAGAGACTGTAGTGGGAGGTACTGAGAGACTGAAGTGGGAGGAACTGAGAGGCTCAAGTGGGAGGTACTGAGAGACTCAAGTGGGAAGTACTGAGAGACTGTAGTGGGAGGTACTGAGAGACTGAAGTGGGAGGAACTGAGAGACTGAAGTGGGGGGAATGGGAGAATGCAGCTGGAGGTACTGATAGACTCAAGTGAGAGGTACTGATGGACTGAATTGAGAGTTAACGAGAGACTACAGTATGAGGTACTGGGAGATACAAGTGAGAGTTACTGTGAGATTCAAGTGGGAGGTACTGAGGGACTGAAGTGAGAGACTGCAGTGGGTACTGGCCTAATGAAGTGGGATGTACTGGGTGAATGAAGTAGGAGGTACTGGCTGAATGAAGCGGGAGGTACCCGGTGAATGAAGTGGGAGGCACTGGTGACTGAAGGAGGAGGTACTTGCTGAATGAAGTGGGAGGTACTGGGTGAATGAAGTGGGAGGTACTGGCTGAAGGAAGTGAGAGGTACTTACTGGGTGATTGAAGCGAGAGTGACTGAAGTAGGAGGTACTGGGTGACTGAAGTAGTAGGTACTGGCTGAGTGAAGTGGGAGGTACTGGGTGAATGAAGTGGGAGGTACTGGCTGAATGAAGTGGAAGTTACTGGTTGAAAGAAGTGAGAGATACTGGGTGAATGAAATGGGAGATACTGGGTGAATGAAGTGGGAGGTACTGGGTGAATGAAGTGGGAGATACTGGGTGAATGAAGTGGAGGTACTGGGTGAATGAAGTGGGAGATACTGGGTGAATGAAGTGGGAGGTACTGGGTGAATGAAGTGGGAGATACTGGGTGAATGAAGTGGGAGGTGCGGGCTGAATGAAGTGGGAGGTACTGGGTGACGGCAGTAGAATGTACTGGCTGAATGAAGTGGGAGGTACTATTTGAATGAAGTGGGAGATACGGGGTAAATGAAGTGGGAGATACTGGGTGAATGGAGTGGGAGGTACTGGGTGAATGAAGTGGGAGATAATGAAGTGGGAGGTACTGGGTGACGGCAGTAGAATGTACTGGCTGAATGATGTGGGAGGTACTATTTGAATGAAGTGGGAGATACGGGATAAATGAAGTGGGAGATACTGGGTGAATGGAGTGGGAGGTACTGGGTTAATGAAGTGGGATATACTGGGTGAATGAAGTGAGAGGTACTGGATGAATGAAGTGGGAGATGCTGGGTGAATGAAGTGGAAGATACTGAGTGAATGAAGTGGGAGGTACTGTGTGAATGAAGTGGGAGGTACGGACTGAATGCAGTGGGAGGTACTGGGTGAAGGAGGTAGAAGGTACTGTCTGAATAAAGTGGGAGGTACTGGCTGAATGAAGTGGGAGGTACTGGGTGAATGAAGTGGGAGATTCTGGGTGAATTAAATGAGAGGTACTGAATGAAGTGGAAGATACTGGGTGAATGAAGTGAGAGGTACTGTGTGAATGAAGTGGGAGATACTGGGTGAATGAAGTGGGAGATACTGGGTGAATGAAGTGGGATATACTGGCTGAATGAAGTGGAAGATACTGGGCGAATGAAGTGGGAGATACTGTGTGAATGAAGTGGGAGATACTGGGTGAATGAAGTGGGAGATTCTGGGTGAATTAAATGAAAGGTACTGAATGGAATGGAAGATATGGGTGAATGAAGTGAGAGGTACTGTGTGAATGAAGTGGGAGATACTGGGTGAATGAAGTGGGAGGTACTGGCTGAATGAGGTGGGAGATACTGGGTGAATGAAGTGGGAGGTATTGGGTGAATGAAGTGGGAGATATACTGGGTGAATAAATTGGGAGATACTGGGTGAAAGAAGTAGGAGATACTGGCTGAAGGAATTGGGAGGTACTGACTGAATCAAGTGGGAGATACTGGGCGAATGAAGTGGGAGATATTGGATGAATGAAGTGGGAGGTACTGGGTGATGGCAGTGGGAGGTGCCGGGTGAATGAAGTGGGAGGTACTGGGTGATGGCAGTGGGAGGTACTGGCTGAATGAAGTGAGAGCTACTGGCTGAATGAAGTAGGAGGTACTGGCTGAATGAAGCGAGGGTGACCGAAGTAAAAAGTACTGGGTGACTGAAGGAGGAGATACTAAGTGACTGAAATGAGAGGTACTGGGTGACTGAAGTAGGAGGTACTCGTTGACTGAAGTAGGAGATACTCAGTGACTGAAAGACTGAAATAGGAGGTACTGGGTGATTGCAGTGAGAGATACTGAGAGAGGGCAGTGGAAGGTACTGAGAGACTCAAGTGGGAGGTAATGAGAGACTGCAGTGGGAGGTACTGAGAGATTCAAGTAGGAGGTACTGAGAGACTAAGTGGGAGGCAATGAGAGACTGTGGCGCCCCCTGTCGGAAGTAGGTCAATATGAGGGAATTCCACCTTTATATCAGGTCAATTATCTTTCTTCGTGAATCGGTTTTGACGGTATTCAAAAAAGAACCCAAAAGCGCATTGTTGCTGTTGGAAAGAACACATTTTTATAACAGAGAACACAACATATATACAACAGTTATTTCCTCTTAACCTTATCTAGCCTGGGCGATTTGAGATGTATCGCAGCCTGGGGAGGGGGGGGGGGGAACGGCCCCCCCTATATATTTTCGCTATCGCTAAGGCTAGAGGGCTGAAACTTATCACACTATATCTTTGAGTCAAGTTCTACAAGAAAATGTAAAACAAATCCAAGATGACCGCCATGATGACGTCACTGTGACGTCATTTTCAAAAAGAGTATTTTTGGGCGATTTTTCGGTCAGAATTCTCGATTTTTTTATTTGTGTTTTTTTTCTTCCCAAAATCTGCATGATAAATTAGTAAATAATAATCTGATATTAAATAAAATAAGTTTTGCCCACTTTTCCACGCAGAAAAGCTAATTTTTTGAAGAAATATGAGGAAAACATCACTTTTCTGGTACCCCCACATGCCCGTCATTTTGAATTTAACCATGATCCTCTGCTCGGAGGGTCATGCAAATAGGCTCAGAATTACCCCAATATAATAATCTAAAAAGTCACGGAGTTTCAGCTCTCAATTTGCTGTCGTTCTGGAGATAGGTCTATTTTTGAGAAACTACAGAGCCCGGAGCTGTGGAATGGATCGCTGAAGAGCTCGGAGCTCTAGCTTGTTAATACTTATTTGTACAGACACCACCACCACCACACACCACTACTACCACCACCACACACCACCACCACCACCACCGACGTTGTCGACCGTCAACGCCCGGGGGTGGTGGTAACTCCCGTGGGGCAGAACTCTTGGATCGGAGCTCTTGGAACTCTTGGAGCTTGGAGCTTGGAGCTCTTGTGGGTCAGAGCTCAGAAGTGACGTCATCGTACGCATGCGCACACACCTGTGGTGCACTCTGTGCCCTGTAGCCCGTATGGCATAGGGTACACCAGGGTGTGGTACACCCTGTACCCTATAGCCCGTAGGGCATAGGGTACACCAGGGTGTGGGTGCACCACAGGTGCGTGCGCATGTGTACGATGACGTCACTTCTGAGCTCTCAGCTCCAAGAGCTCCAAGCTCAGATTCCCAGAGCTCCGCGCTCCAAGAGCTCAGATCCAGGAGTTCTGCCCCACGGGAGTTACCACCACCACCGGGCGTTGACGGGCGACAACTCCGGTGGTGGTGGTGTGTGGTTGTGGTAGTAGTGGAGTATGGTGCACCCTGTATCCTATAGCCCGTAGGGCATAAGGTACACCAGGGTGTGGGTTCACCACAGGTGCGTGCGCATGCGTACGATGACGTCACTTCCAAGAGCTCCAAGCTCAGACTCCCAGAGCTCGGAGCTCCAAGAGCTCCGATCCAAGAGTTCTGCCCCACGGGAGTTACCACCACCGCCGGGCGTTGACGGGCGACAACGCCGGTGGTGGTGTGTGGTGGTGGTAGTAGGGGTGTATGTTAGTGGTGGTGGTGGTTTCTGTACAAATAGGGATTAACAAGCTCCAAGAGCTTCGAGCTCCAAGAGCTCCGAGCTCTTAACCGATCCATCCCACAGCTCCGAGCTTTGTAGTTAATTCAATATCGCCCGTCGTCCATTAAATTATATCCTCGTTCATCATCCAAAGATCTAATTTGTATAACAACAATTAGCATTAAATAACACAGGAGCCTATATGCTTTGGGATGTATCTTTTTCCAAGCAAACTAACCTGACAATATAGATTTGAGGTAGAAGAAAGTAGGCTGCAAATTATTCTTGACACTTTGCCAATTTACCTGTGATTGAATCAGTGTACTAGTATGTACATTTATGACATCTGATAAACAATGGTCAACTTATATAAGATATCTGGTGACATTCGAAATGTTGTGTAACATCAAACTTCTTGAATTTAACATAATACAAACGTTAGTGTGTCCATTCGTTTTTGGACTGATGTTTTTGAAATGTTCAACTGTCCTTCCACGAACAAGTTGATTTTCTCCAAGAAATCTGACATTGCTTATTCATGTTCCATCTTTTGATCAAAGTTCCAGAATTGAAAAATTAACCTCTGAAGTATTTCTACCATCCGTTCATAATGATGCGATATGAAACCATGTTGTGAACCGTAAAGCCGTCCAAATTCACCAGTTCAATGTTATATTAACTGACATTCCATAGTTTGTTCAATGTTATAATTTTTCTGTTTTCTTCACAAAAAGTCATTACAATTATGTAAACCCTGTACATTTACAAGATAAGTTGTAAATCCTTACCACAGTCAAAAACATTATTTGAAAGGTCAAGATCTGTGCTATCGACCTTGGCTGACGATGTCATCGGATGGCAAGAAAATATATGATTGGATACGTATAAATTACATATACTGCAAAAACGTGGAAGTTACTCTCCAAAGTCAAACAAGAGCCGAGAGCTCACATTTCCCACACTGAAATCGACAATATAGTCAATCACAAGAAAATATTAATTTTTCTTCAAATAAATTCCTCTCAGGTGAGAAAACTTTTCATGAAAGAAGAAAAATGTGAAGTGATGATGAAAACCTTTGTTCGTGAATTAATAAACAGTTATGAAGTTAATAAATTACAACACATATAAGGGAAGTGGGAAGAGGTGCCGACATACTGACAGAGGCACATGGCTTCACAGTATAGTCTTCCGGTTAACCTATTCTAAAGCACATACCAAGAATCTAACGAATCGTGATATGTGTATCTCAGGTACGCTTCTTTGTACCTGTTCATGTGGCAACTTGGATAAAGGTCCCCTCCCCCAGTTAAATCAGTAAATGCATGGTTTTTGTTTCACAGAAGTTTAACTGTTTCATATATGTATCAAACAGTAGAGACAACTCCACAGGGCAAATACCTTATATAGCTAGGGTAGACAACTCTGAATAGTCCAACCTAACAATATAGTTAGTTAAACTGGATTCAGTATTGGGAGACTTCAAAATGGATAGGGTTCCTCTTTGACGCGCGTGTAAGGTATATCCAAGATTTGGTACCAATCCATACCTTGGAACTGGAGATATCGCACAGACAACAAATGTTAATGGATGAATAGACGGATAGATGGACAGAACTCACCATCGCATTACAGGCATATAAAAAGACACTTTTAATGATTTCCTGATTTTGTGGTCACAGTGACCCCGAACTTTGACCTTGGCCTACATCTTGGAACACGACATATCGTCTCCCCTTAATTTATCTAAAGGTCATGAGTTTTAATAATTCATGATTTTAAGGTTACAGTGGTCTTGACCTTCGACCTTGATCTACATTTTGGTAATTGACACATTATGTCCCCCTAATGTATCTACTAACACAAAACAGTTATTTTTAATGATTTCCTGATATTGGGGTCATAGTGGTCTTTGACCTTTGAACTTGATCTCAGTTTTGATATCCCGCGTATCTTCTCCCCTATTGAATCCACTCCCCCAAAAATTAACAATTCATGATCTGCAAGCCACACTGACCTTTGACTTATGAGTCTATCTACATTTGGTATGCGACACATCATAGGATATCCACTCACCAAAAATTGGAACTGTAGAGAGAAAACTGTCAATGATCAATGATTTTCTGATTTTTAGGCCACAGTGACCTTGACTTCTGACCTCGACCTAAATTTCGGTACGCGGCACTTCGTCTCCACCTAGTTTATCCACTCACAAAAATGCAACTGTGGATAGAAAACCGTCACAGATAAAGATCAGACACCAACGGTTCAGCAATTTCCGGTTTTTAAGGCCTATGACCTTTGACCAGTGACCTCGACTTCCATTTTGATACGCGACACATCTTCTCTCCATAGGGTATCCATTCACGAAAATTGGAACTGTGGAGAGAAACTCTCTCGGATATAGACCGGACACGGGGGACGGATACACGGCGGAAACCGCCATCACATGATACGTCCGACTTTTGGGCGGACGTATAAAAAGGCTGTAGTTCATCGACTGAATCGTTCACGTGACTTAAATACCGTGAATCTGTTGACTCACACAGTACCATGTCTCCTGAGTAGTAAGACAGAATGGTTATCAGAAAAGTTGTTCTTCGACGAAAGTCATAATTCACATAATTCACATAATAAATGTGCAAATGAAGGTGATCTGTACGAATCATTGTGATTGTATTTGCGACTGTGTTTAATATGGAGGAGAATGAAGAGCATAGTCGGCGTCGACACACGCAGACTTAATATTTTCCCGTTTGGGAAATGATGGGAACTTCTTCTAACTAATGGTCACATAATTCACCACTTTCCATTAGATGACTTGATATGGCTATTACATCATTGTTCTTGGACATTTGTATCTAATGCCGCTCAAGCTTCATCTTCACAAGTCCAGGTAAATCCTAAATCCTGGCAGAGGGTTTACCTGGAAATTTTTGGTGATTTGATTGATTCCTCAGTATTATACAACCTCGTACATTTCATCCCCGCGCTTGTTTTGAATTAGCATGTCAGTATCCCGAGTCTGCGGTTTTTGCTTTGACTTCCGACGTCAAATTGTTACACAAATCGCGAGGATGCACAAGCTGGTGCTAGAGGCCTTGTGGTCATGCCATTCAAGATATCCCCCTGTAATGCTACAATAAAAGTGTGGTTGAGATACAGATCATCACAGGGGTTATTTTATCTTTTACTCTCATAGTGGGGAGAAGAAATCTTATAGATTGCCGCCGCAGGGTCGGAGAAGGGCCGTGACCAGGCCGCCGAATTGGAGAAGGGCCGCCGCCGAATTTAATAGCACACATTTACACACACACACATTGAAATTGTCCGGGCTGCGCTTACTCTACTCCTATCTCTACCTGACTCAACCGTATTGTACAGTTGCGCGGGTACAGCACTGGGAAATTGGAGTATAGACACTTATCTTTAACGGTTATTCTTAACTCTACCTGACTCGTCCGTATCGCACAGACGTTCAGGTCTAGCTCTGGGTACTAACTAACGGCGTTAGTGTTGACAGCGTGGCCATACCGTACCTTAACTTCATCTCTACCTGTCTCGTCCGTATTGCACAGACGTGCGGGTACGGCACTGTGGTTAATGGTATCGATATAGCTGTAGCCGGTAGGAGATGCTCGTCTCTGTGAAGAGGGTACAGCTAAACCAAATCAATCACAAATCCTACATAAACAATTATTCAT
>JAVTVY010051202.1:0-27301 GCA_036873755.1 Hanleya hanleyi
AATTCTTGTTAGTTTACATCACGATACATATATCATGCATGCGACAGAAGAATTTGCTTCAAAATCATATCTTTTAAACTCTATTTTTTAGGGCCTTAGAGTTTATCCGAGAATTCCTCCAAGAGATTGTGATTGGTCAGGAGGATTTGTCTGCAGCAGCTACAAATGCATACGGTCGTACACTACGAAACTACCATGGATGGGTTGTAAGGGGAGTATTTGCGGTGAGTAAAAATGTCAACATAAGGAATAGAAAGTGGACTGGAGTGAAAATTTTGTTTGTGTGTATTTCACTATTTCGTTACCAGTGGAGAGTTTGTACGCTATTTTCAGCCTAAGTTGTTGCATTAGATGCAGACTGCACAAGATATCAACAAATACCTCCGCCATCAAAATAAAACCTATCACATTGTATAAGAAATGGGTCGTTCAATTTCTTCTCTTTCCAAGGGTGATAATTTGTTGATTTCTTCGTAAAGTAGAAGAATATCATTAATTTATTTTTATCCCCCCCCCCCACGTTGCATTAGATGCAGACTGCACAAGATATCAACAAGTACCTCCGCCATCAAAATAAAACCTATCACATTGTATAAGAAATGGGTCGTTCAATTTCTTCTCTTTCCAAGGGTGATAATTTGTTGATTTCTTCGTAAAGTAGAGGAATATCATTAATTTATTTTAACCTCCCCCCCCACCAAATGTTTGGTCAGTGATGTATTCTTCTCGCCAGCACCGTCCGCCTGTCTATCTGTCCAAAACAGAGCATACCACATATAATATACATGTACATACAAACTGGCAATGAAGAAGAAGCCCAATGAACACAACCAACATTGACCTTTTTTCCAGTCTCATTTACTGATGAATGTAGATTCTATTATGTTAGCAGAATATCTCTTGAAGGATTATAGTTGGTTGTGACCGTATTCACAGGGCTAGCCTCTCAAAATTCACACCTTAGATGCATCAGCTCATTGAAACCAATCTGTTTGAAGATGACCGACCTTGACCTATTTCCCCAAGATCATTTTATAAGATAAAAAGTAAGTCTGTCCATCATAGATGCAATATCTCGTAAAGCGTAATCAAGCTGTCCAAAAGTAGGCTTGATGCTGTTAACACAATAGAAAGATCATTGCAGTCTTCCCAATTTAGCACCACACCTACATCTGGATATCAACAGTTGAGGTTTTCTGATCTTATTGAGCTATTTTTCTCTCAATTTCCTTTACATTCATGTTCATCCTGTCAATGGTGAGAAAATGAATACAGAAAAATTAATACATCAATTAGTCGTGTCTGTAAATAT
Source organism: Hanleya hanleyi (assembly GCA_036873755.1). Lineage (NCBI taxonomy): Eukaryota > Metazoa > Mollusca > Polyplacophora > Lepidopleurida > Hanleyidae > Hanleya > Hanleya hanleyi. The sequence continues at coordinate 1,313 of JAVTVY010051202.1, forward strand.
GAAATATATAAAAGTCTAGAATGCCTTTGTGTCAGTGAAGCCTTCTCTCACCAACTCATTTACTGAGGACTTTAACGACCACAATATGACAGCCACTGCTCCGGAGAGAGTTTTCCATGTTGATTTTTTCTGTTTCTTTGCAGCTGGCAGTGAAAGCTATCCCAGATCGTCCCACATTTCTCACCAATATGGCACTGAATGATGGCGACTCACAAAAAACGGATTTCATCATGTTATTGTTGACGGAACTGGAGAACTATATCACTGCAGTCGACGTTGTTGTGAAAATCTTACAGGATTTTTATCATGCAAATAACCTGGACTGTGAGGAGCAAGTCTGATTGTCATGAAGAGGAATGCTTTAGGTTCGAATTGATTTGTCACTTCGGGTGCCACAATTTGGACAGACATCCCAAGCCAATGCTTATGTCACATGACATGAACCACATGATCTGGGCACCGGATGGTTCCAAATCAATTCTAGCCTTGAAAATTCAATCACAGGAAGTGCAATATTATCGTAACCCGGTATATTCAGGTGATCGAATCTATTGGAACCGGAAGTTGATGAAATGGTAGAAAAACAGATGTGATTGGCTGGGTGTTCTTTCAATTTTCTTCACGAGCCAATGAAAATGCCAGATTTCCTTTTGAAAATTCGAATTAACCAATCAGATGTACATTCTCTGTGAATTTTCAGCAATAAAAGAGGGCTGTAATAGATATCACAATATCATTAATATCATAGCATACACAATATCAAATCCATCACTTCGAATATTTAACAGACCTATTCCCGAATTCACAATAAATTTCTACAGACATTTGAACACTCTTATTTATGATGTTTTAAGTGGTAAATATCATTTTAATTCATGAGTTAGGGCTTCTGTTGTTTCTTAAAATACAATATTCGCACATTATTTGTTTTGTCCACATGTATATCCTGTAGGCCCTCTATATATCAGAAACATTTTGATATATGAAAAATGTGTGTTGCTAAGCAAATACAATGAGGTTTTAAACAATCTTTAATACTTATCAGCTAAATGTCTACAATGTCTACTGCATTACCTTGTTTTAAAGGTATTTGCTATACCTGTACCTAAATGTACTTAATTATACAGATTAGAGAAAACCACCTCTCTGAAATGGAGGTACAGAAAGGTTGTTTTTGTCCAATAAATTCAGGAATATATCGAATGAAGAGACATCCGCCATAGACGACCATGGACAAATATATCCGCATCGGATGGTATTGAAAACACAAATTGTCTATCAAATTTGCATAAGAATAGAGGACATGTTTTGTTCTCTATTAACAGATAGACTACGAACACTTTCGCTAAAAACACCACTGCTACGAAATAAATGAATAAATAAGGAAAGTTACCTGAAGATGCGGGATCGTTACTTGGAATAAGTCAAAAGTTATTAACCAAAACCAACCTTTTTTACCTCCATTTTAGAGAGGTAGTTCTCTCTAGCATGTTATATAGTTGTATGCATCTCGTTAAATTTCATCATAAATCATGTGACAAATGCTTCAGTATAACTGGAAGATCTTGATTTGTAACGAACTCCCTTCTGCCCTTACAGAGTTACAGCCCCTGTATCTCGGGCTGGTCATGCACAGAGATATTTACGTACCCAAAGCTGGTCATGGAGAGCTACCTCCTTGTGTCCAAATCTGGTCATGTACAGACTTCTCTCACCAGCATTCAAGGCTGATCATGTGCAGAGTTACACCCCTTGTGCCCACGGCTGACCACACACGGATTTACCCCCTTGTGTCCAAGGCTGGTCATGCACAGACTTATCTCCCTTGCACCCATGGCTGATCATGTACAGATACCCCCCTTGTGTCCAAGCCTGATCATGTACAGAAGTTATCCCCCTTGTGTCCAAGGCTGATCATGTACAACTCGGCCATCTGCAACTTCTCTGGGGACTCCGGTGGCAGATAATCAGTTCCCTTCATAGATTTTAGTTCGGCAGGCCTGAATGAGGCTTGTCATGTGCAGAGTTATCCTCTTGTTTCAGCAGAAGGTAATGTACAGAGTTATAACTCTTGTGACCAAGACTGATTCAGAGTGTTTTGTCCTTGTTTCCTGAAGTTGGTTTTGTACAGGTAACTAACCTCGCCGTACAAAGATTGACAGGAGATTGTAAAATTGCTCAGATTAAGTATTTCCAGTGGCATTGTAGATAATGTAATTAGAAAATGTATATTTATAATTATGAATATTACATGTATTTTGTTGAAAGATATTATATTAATATTTGTCCATTCAGTGTATATATAGTTATGTATTGATAATGGGGCATCGTGAAGTATTCGGTTACATATAACATTACCATATAAATAGTGTTATTGTGGTTACATATTGTACAGCATGATACTGAGATAATTAAGGGGAGATAATAAGGTCACACAAGTCCAGAGTAGTACTCGCACATGTACTTCATGTTGTTGTTATGTTATATTTTGTTTTAATGTACATCAAATCCACTTATAATTCAATCACAATTTCCTCCACAAAATCAGGGGATGATCAAATTTATTAGAACAGAAAGTTGACAAAACGGTTCAACATCATGCAGATAATTCATTATTTCCTCATTATCTTAAAGGGGTAGGGATTTGGTTTAACTTGCTTCAGAAAAATTAATTTGTTTTCTGCAAAACAACCAGAACAGGGGTATGGCACTTGGTTCGAGTCATAGTCATATCTATAAATACTGAGCCGAAATAAAACAATGATAATTACGGAATATTAAATCCAGAGTGAGGCTTGTTTGTTTTAGTTCCAGCTATTTCATACGATTTGACTCGTTCATCACCAAAGTTCCCCGTTGCTGTACATGAATATGCTGTACATGAATATACTTTTGTCTCTGTATTATTATAATCGTTTCCTTATGGAATCGGAGAAAAGTGGACAACCTCCTTTCTTTGAAACTCTTCTCCAAACCCTCGAAAATGTTCTCACCATAAATATATGGATAATATATCAATAACCAGAAGAGCAATATCGATTCTGTCCTTATTATCACTGAATTGAACACATGAATTATCGATACCACTAGTCACGAATCTTGATTCTCTTCAATGTATAGCGAACAAGTGTTTGTATACTCTAGCACTTTGATCGCTTAAACGTTGATCAGTTCTACTGGTGCTGATCGCTTAAACGTTGATCATTTCTACCAGAGCTTGTTCAGTATAGTTTTTAACTCGGAGGCTCCTGTGAAAGATGGTTATTGACATGACAACGCCAGACTAGTACTAAAATTGGAACATGTTGCTTCCTCCCTTGGCGCTCAGTACTAATAGTATAGATCAAGGGCTGATAATGTAACTGGATGAAGTATCCTGTTTAGAGATGGCATCGTGATTCAGTAGTCAATAATATAGCGAATTAAAAGGCATCTGTCATGGCATATACATCTGCATCAGATAATTTGCATAATAATAGATGACCTGCTTTGTTCTCCATTAAGAATTGGTCTATGCACACTTTCATTGGAAAAGCACTGTTCGAACATGTAACAATACATAAGTCGCCGGAGGATTTTGGAGTGTTATGAAAGTTATTAAGCAAAAACTACATATTTTACCTCCATGTTAGAGAGGTAGTTCTCTCTAACCTGAACAAAGACGACATTGGGACCGCTCGGTCACATGTAGGCATGCTTGGTCACATGTAGGCACGCTTGGTGACATGTAGGCGCGCTTGGTCACACGTAGGCACGCTTGGTCACATGTAAGCTGGCTTGGTCACATGTAGGCACGCTTGGTGACATGTAGGTGCGCTTGGTCACACGTAGGCGCGCTTGATCAAATGTAAGCTGGCTTGGTCACATGTAGGCACGCTCGGCCACATGTAGGCACACTCGTTCACATGTAGGCACGCTCGGCCACATGTAGGCACGCTCGGTCACATGTAGGCACGCTTGTTCACATGTAGGCACGCTCGGTCACATGTAGGCACGCTTGGTCACATGTAGGCACGCTTGGTCACATGTAGGCACGCTTGGTCACATGTAGGCACGCTAGGTCACATGCAGGCATGTTTGGTCTCATGTGGGCACGCTCGGTCACATGTAGGCACGCTTGTTCACATGTAGGCACGCTGTCACGTTATCATTGAAATGTTATGAAAGCAATGCCAAATCCTGTTCGCTCACTCACTGGGGTTAGTTTGTAAACTAGTCAAAACCACGATCAACACCACAAGTAACACAACATACAAATGGCTTATATATGCAAGTTTACTACCTCGCCTATCATATCTCAATTATCTGACAATCCTGGTCACATACCTCACCTATACTACTTCTAGGATCATATGACATCCTAGGACATCTACAAGTTCAATGCTCTTATTGCCAGGTTTGCATAACGTTGTACATGCTCGTCGTCACGAGTGTGTTTTGAGAGCAGACAGTATTAGGAATTCTCCATCTTTCTCACGGATGTACTTTTGTATCACTGGGTCATCCTTGGCTATGTAAGCTAGTGCTTCACATCCGTCACTTTGGACTTCCCACTTGTTCTCGTGTATTCTCATAGCTAATAATATACGATCAACACCACCGTTGTCATACACGTTCTTCTGTATGTCGGGGATTCCCTGAGATATGTATGCTAGTGCTGAGCAGGCATTTTCTTGTAACAGACTATAACTTAAATCCACCTTCATAGCTGACAAAACCCGGTCTACACCGCCACTCTCATAGACGTTCTTCTGGATGTCGGGGATTCCATGGGATATGTGAGCTATCGTACGACAGGCATTGCCTTGTAAGTTAACGTTAAATGCATGCGTATCCATAGCTGTCAACACAAGCCTTACTCCTCCATTTTCATTGATGTACCTCTGAATGTCTGGAACACACCTGGCCAAACTCCCTAGTGTTCCAATCGCACCAATTTGTATGCGATGATCATCACCAAAAGCTTGTATGGCGTTCAGGACCAGATCCACACCCCCATTGTGAGAGATGTGTTGTTGTATGACTGTAACGTCGAAAGTGATACGCTCTAGTGCGAAGCATCCGAAATATTGGATATCACGGTCACTGTCATGATATTTCAGGGCTGACAGTACTCGAGCCACACCTCCATGATCATATACATACATCTTTATGTCTGGCGCTTTCTTAGATACACGTTCTAACATATTACAGCCATGACACTGAACGTCCCGCGAACTGATCAATCCTTCCATAGCTGATATCACCTGGGTCACTCCTTTGTCACAGATGTAACTTCGTAAGTCTGGAGCATCTACCGATATGCGAGCTAGAGCTGCACACCCCCAACACTGTACAGACTCGTCACGGGCATGATTTGTTATAGCTGAAATAACTCGGTCGATGCCTCCGCTGTTTTGAGTGATGTTTATGTTCTCTACTCCCTGACATATGCGGGCTATTACAAAACACCCAATAGCTTGTACATTTCCGTCTTCACGGTGGGCTTCCATAGCTGACAACACAAGGGTTAAACCTCCATTATCGTTTATGTACTTCTGCATATCTGTAACCGCATTGGATTGGAAAGCCTGAGCTAACCTACGCAAAATGGTCACATTCTCATCGACGTTATTATCATCTAAATCTGACAGTGCCTTTTCAATCGTGAGACTCATAGGTCTGCGGGACGGAGCATAGGTTGATTTCCATGATTTCGAGGGTAGATAGATTTTCGGACTGTCCTGCTGACCAGGTTCTGAAATGTACAAGACCACGTGTGTCATCGTCATTTCGAGTACCGGTATATAAAGTATATATTGAGTAATATTTACTTTCACAAGAAATATAAAATACAATGCACTGAACATTTTTTACCTTAAAATTGGCATAACTTATTGTTTTATATTACTTTAATTTACTGCAGAATATAAATTACAGTACCGGTATACAGATTAATATATTGTATGAACAAAAAATAAAAACAATTCGCTGAACTGCTTCATATACAGGTACAGCAAGTTCCTGCATCTTTAAAATAAATACAGTTTTTATTTCATTAAATACGAAATATAAGTGCAGAATATACAACTGCAAATTTATTACACACTGGTTTTCATTAATTCAGCCTTCTTTGTTCGTTTCAGGGATGCATGGTCAACTTAAGGCTCATTCTGTAAGACTTTTGCCTATAAAATCTCGCTAACTGTGCAACTATTGAGTGTTTTAGCACGGTTGTGTGGACAGTACATGTGTTAAGTGCATATGTTCATTGGGAGATTCTATTTTATAAGACGGGAGAGGAAGGGATCGTCTGCTTCATACAATCGAATAAACACACAAATAAATTACAAGATGAAATTTCTTTCTGAAAATTAACTGCTGTTTTTATCATGAAATTGATTAACAAGCAACATTTTAGTATGTTCCACAGAGGCTGGTTCATCTGACAGAATAACTGTCCATTTGAGAGACCACATAAACTTGTCCACTGACATTGGTACGATGCCAACCGAGACAGGACGACTTTATTCAACAAAGGGGAGAAAGGTGGTCAAAGTTTAATATATTTTTTCAACCTAGTGCAATAGAATAGAAATAATGTTTTCATAGGCGTGTTCAATGGTTATTCTACGCACGGGTAGTGTGGGTAAGTACAACAAAATTAGGGCTCGAGTAGTATATAAAAGATCGCTGGGGTCCGATTTATCCGGTCACGTGTCATATGGGTCACAGGTCACCTTCGGATCAAACGATCAAAGGTCACTTCCTGTCACGTGGCGGCCCAGCAAGTGTTATCTGCCCCTACATTAGACCCCAGTGTCTTCCAATGTTAATATACGGGGAACGCATGTATGGGATAGGAGTATTAAGGTGGTCGTTTTGTTTTCTCGTGGATTTAACGAAGAGATATGGCACCCTGTTTTCTTTGCCACATGATGCAGAACACGATGGGAGGGGTCTCCAGGACAGGGTCTGAATCGCTGAAAAGTTCAGACGGGTCTGGTGTGAACATGTGAGTTCCATTTTGGCACACTGGACAATGTTAGTCCCATTGGGGAACTCACTCATGGACATTTGCGGTATTGGGTGTGACCCCTTGTTTTCTTCATCTCGGGCTGTAGAACACGATGGGGAAAAGGTCGCGATGGGCCATTTGTGGTCCAAATGAGTCGTATAAGGTGTCATCGTGAAGCACTCGTAGGAGGCCATCCGACTGAGCTAGTGTGTCGTCCGTTTTAAACATTCTGCGCATGCGCAGACAGGGAATTGTGAGAAAAGGGCACTGGAAGGGACATTTTGGGGTCGAGGTGGACCATCCATGTTCCGAATGGGTCGAGGGAGGTGTCAGTTTGAAGCTCTCGTGGGGGAGCATTCAATTGCATGAGTGTGGGTGGGAATGTCGTGTACAGTAGAAAAAAGTCATTGGAATGAACGTTTTGAGGTTGAGATGGACCAGTACTGGTCCGATTGGCCTGTATGGGGCCTTATTTTGAAGTTCTCTCGGCGTAGCGTCGGATTGGACTGGTGTCTAGTCCGGTTTCATCGTTCTGCGCATGCGCAGTCTGACCGTATTATATAAAGCAGACATTTTAGAGGTTCGTGGGGGTCTGTTGAATGTTTGATGGACCATTCTTGGTCTTAATAGGCCGTGTAGGGTGTCAAATTGAAGCTCTCGCGGTATGGACAACGACTTGAGGGATGTCCATGTCATCTGTGACGTCATTGGTGACGTCACCAGTACGAGTGGTAGCGAAAGCAGCCATTTTAGGGGTGCGAGGGGGTGTGTTTGAGCGATGGAGGGGCCATTCTTGGTCCGAAGGCGACGTGAGATGTGTCAAAGTGAAGCCCTCGGTGTGTAGACCACGACTTGAGGGATCATGATGTCCACATTATCTGTGACGTCATTGGATCCGTCATCAGTAGAAGTAGTAGCCAAAGTGGGCATTCGGGGGGTGTTTGGGGTAGAGATCGACCATCCGTGGTTCAAATGGACCGTATTGGGTGTCATCTTGTAGCTCTCTGCATGTAGACGACGAATGGTATGCTTTTTTGGGTGGGAGTCGCATCGTGCTACTCATGCGCCGTTCGGCAGTAGTAACGAAAGATATCATTTTGGGCGTGGCAAATGACATGTTTGGGCAATCAAGTGACTCATCTTTGGCGAAGCTTTCGTGAGGTAGAGTCAGACTGGCGTGTTTTTTATTGGAAGTCGCACCAATATGAGCATGGGAAGTTGGGGTGTAGTAAGTAAAGTGGTCATTCTGAAGGTGCGTGAGGGTGTGTTTGAGCGATTTAGAGACCATTCTTGGTCCGAATGCGTCGTGTGAGGTGTCAAAATGAAACCCTCGGTGTGGAGACCACGTCTGTGACGTCAATGGTGACGTCATCAGTAGGAGTAATAACCAAAAGTGGGCATTTCGGGGGTGTAAAGTAAGATGTTTTGTGTAGAGATGAACCATCCGTGGTCCAAATGGACCGTTTGGGGTGTCATCTTGTAGCTGTCTGCATGTAGACGACGAATGGTATGGTTTTTCTTCGAAGTCGCATCGTGCTACTCATGCTCATTTGTGCAGTGGTTACGAAAGACGTCATTTTGGGCGTGGACAATGGCATGTTTGGGCAATCATGCGGCCCATCTTTGGCCCAAACGGACCCGTAGGGGTATCCTAGTGATGTTTCATCATTTTGCGTGTGCGTGTAAGAACATACAAAAATTATTGTGGCGCGAGTAGTATAAAAAAGATCACTGGGGTCCGATTTAGGGGCGATAACTCTGTTGGCATAATTGCTGGTTATCTCCCCTGATTCGCACATTTCTGTTCCTAAATCGGACCGCAGATGCCCTTTTATTACATATCAAATTGACGTCACCATGACGTCACATCCGGTCACGTGACATATGGGTCACAAGTCACATCCGGGTCAAAAGATCAAAGGTCACTTCCGGTCACGTGTCGGCCCAGCAAGAGTGATCTGCCCCTGCATTAGACGATGTAGAACACGATGGGAGCGGTCTGCCTTCCAGAGGTTGACTTTCGCTGAAAAGTTCAGGCGGGTCTGGCGTGAACATGCTAGGTTCATTTTGACCCACTGGACAATGTTATTCCCAATGGGGAACTCACTCATGAACATTTGCGGTATGGGGTGTGACCCCTTGTTTTCTTCATCTCGAGCTGTAGAACACGATGGGATGGTTCGCGAGGCTATGAATTGACTTTTGTTGAAAAGTGCTGATGACGCATGCGCAGTAGGCAGGCAGATCGAGGTGGACGATTTGAGGTCTATGTGGACCCATTGTGGATCGATTGGCCCTCGTGGTGGAGTGTTCAACTGGATGGGTGGGGGTGGAACTGTCGTCATTCTGTGCATGCGGAGTAGAAAAAGGGTATTTGAATGGACGTTTTGGGGTCGCGGTGGGCCAATTGTGGTCCAAATGGGCCGTGTGAGGTGTCATCGCGAAGCATTCGTGGGAGGCCATCCGACTGGACTAGTGTGTCGTTCGTTTTCAACATTCTGCGCATGCGCAGACAGGAAATTGTTGGAAAAGGGCATTGGAAGGGGCGTTTGGGGTCGAGGTGGACCATCCGTGTTCCGAATGGGTCGAGGGAGGTGTTATTCTGAAGCTCCCGTGGTATAGACGACTTGAGGGATGTCCATGTCATCTATGACGTCATTGGTGACGTCACCCGTATGAGTGGTGGCGAAAGCGGCCATTTTAGCGGCACGTTTTTGAGCGATGGTGGGGCAATTCTTGGTCTGAATGCGTCGTGTGAGGTGTCAAAGTGAAGCCCTCGGTATGTAGACCACGACCTGATGGATGTCCACGTAATCTATGACTTCGTTGGACCCGCCATCAGTAAGAATAATAGTCAAAGTTGGCATTTTGTGGGTGTGAAAGGAGGCGTTTGGGGTACAGATCGACCATCCGTGATCCAAATGGGCCGTTTGGGGTGTCATCTTGTAGCTCTCTGCATGTAGACGACGAATGGTATGGTTTTTCGCTGGAAGTCGCATCGTGCTACTCATGCTCAGTTGAGCAGTAGTAACGAAAGATTTCATTTGGCGTGAGCAATGGCATGTTTGGGTAATCAAGGGCCCATCTTTGGTCCAAATGGACCGGTTAGGGTATCCTAGTGATGTTTCATCAGTACGTCACCAGTACGCACGGGTAGTGTGGGAAAGTTGAAGAGTTATCTGCCCCTACATCAGACCCCAGTGCCTTCCAATGTTAATATACGGGGAACGCATGTATGGAATAAGAGTATTGGGGTGGTTATTTTTCTTTCTCTCGTGGATTTTACTATGGGTTGTGGCACCTTGTTTTCTTTGTCTCGCGATGTAGAACACGATGGGAGGGGTCTCCATCCCAGGGGTTAACTTTCGCTGAAAAGTTCAGGCGGGTCTGGGGTGAACATGATAGGTCCATTTTGGCACACTGGACAATGTTAGTCTCAATTGGGAACTCACTGATGGACATTTGCGCTATGGAGTGTGGCCTCTTGTTTTCTTCATCTCGAGCTGTATAACACGATGGGAGGGTTCTCGAGGCCATGCGTTGACTTTTGATGAAAAGTGCTGATGACGCATGCGCAGTAGGCAGGCAGATCGAGGTGGACGTTTTGGGGTCTAGGTTCCATATACTACTGCCAGACTGCACATGCGCATAACGTTGATACTAGACTACACACCAGTCCAATGCGACGCTATCCCACGAGCCCTTCACTACGAAACCCCACACGACCCATTCGAATCACGGATGGTCCTTCCCTCGAGGCTAAAATTCCATTCAAGTGTCACTTTTCCACTATTTCCTGTCTCCGCATGCTTGCCATATCTCCTACTTCCACGACCCGCCATACTTGTCGGACGCCGTCTCTCGAAAGCTTCAATATGATACCCCACACATCCCATTCGGATCAAGAATGGTCCCTCAGTCTGTCAAACACCCCCTTCGCACCCTAAAATGACCGCTTTCGCTGCAACTTGTACTGATGATGTCACCAATTACGTCACAGACGACGTGGACATCCCTCAAGTCGTGGTTTACACACCGAGGGCTTCACTTCAACACCTCACAGGACGCATTGGGACCAAGAATGGCCCCTCAGTTTCTCAAACACACCCCCACGCACCCCCAAAACACCCGTTTTCGATACTACTCCTACAGTTGACGTCAACAATGCCGGCACAGATGACATGGATATCCCTAAAGTCGTCTATACCACAAGAACTTCAATTTGACACCCTGCATGGCCTATTAGGTCCAAGAATGGCTCATCAATCACTCAACAGACCTCCACGAACCCTTGAAATGCCTGCTTTCTAAACTACGGCCAGACTACACATGCGCAGAATGATGAAGCCAAACTAGATACCAGTCCAATCCGACGCTACCCCAAGAGAACTTCAAAATAAGAACTCATACGGGCCAATCGGACCACTATTGGTCCATCTCGACCTCAAAACGTCCATTCCATTGTCCTTTTTCTACTGCGCATGCACAGATAGACGATATTCCCACCCCATAACCATACTGCGCATGCACAGATAGACGATATTCCCACCCCACAACCATGCAGTTGGATGCTCCCCCACGAGAGCTTCACACTGATACCTCCCACGACCCATTCGGACCACGGATGGTCCACATCGACCCCAAAACGTCCCTTTCAATGCCCTTTTCCCACAATTCCCTGTTTGAGCATACGCAGAATGTTGAAAACGGACTACACACTAGTCCAGTCGGATAGTCCCCCACGAGTGCTTCACCATGACACCTCATACGGCCCATTTGGACCACTACTGGCCTACCGCGATCACAAAACTTTTCAGCACTTCAGCACTTTTCAACAAATTCAACGCATGACCTCGAGACCCCTCCCATCGTGTTCCACAGCTCGTGATAAAGAAAACAAGTGGCCACACCCCATACCGCAAATGTTCATGAGTGGGTTCCTCATTGGGACTATCATTGTCCAGTGTGCCAGAATGGATCTAGCATGTCCACCCCAGACCTGCCTGAATTTTTAGGAGAATGTCAACCCCTGGCCTTGAGACTCCTCCCCTCGTGTTCTACATCCCGAGACAAAGGAAACAAGGTGCCACAACCCATAGTAAAATCCAAAAGAAAAAGAAAAAACCACCACAATACTCCTATCCAATACATGCATTCCCCGTAGATTAACATTGGACTGGGGTCTAATGTAGGGGCAGATAACTCTTGCTGGGCCGCCACGTGACCGGCATTGACCTTTGATCTTTGACGCGAATGTGACCTGTGATCCGGATGTCACGTGACCGGATGTGACGTCATAGTGACGTCAATTTGATATGTAGTAAAAGGGCATCTTGGGTCCGATTTAGGGGCAGAAATGTGCGAATCATGTGAGATAACCAGGAATTAGGCTAACAAAGTTACCGCCCCTAAATCGGACCCCAGCAGTCTTTTATATACTACTGGCGCGGATTTCGTCATTGCCCAAGAATATAAACTTTAGCCCTTGCCCTAACATATGAACTTTCCCAAACTAACCGTGCGTAAAATAACCATTGAGCACGCATATGAAACATAATTTCTTAAATAACAACAGTCGACGGTGTGAATTCTTAGTTATTCGCAATATCTATACTATATAGTATTCAAATTACATTACCCGGGTGTGAAAAGGAATGAACCCACCCGTGCGGTTCCCGGGTGTAAAAAGGAATAGGACCCAACGTCGTGATATTACTGAAATATAGTTGAAAGCGACGTTAAATCATATTCACTCACTCACTCAAATTACATAGATTGCCACGTTGTTTTAAAGGAAGATTGTAAAGTTCCTTGTTATGGTGACTCTCGAAAAGGCTAGCCCAGTTAACAGTACCATTTTGGTGAATATTACAGCGGCTAACGGACCACTTTGGCCAGATTGTTTACAATTTTGATAGAAGCATGAAATTTGGGGGATAGATACTCCGACAAATGTCAATTAAACAACGATTGGCACCGAAGATGGGAAACAATGAAGACGTCCTCAAAATGGCCACCATTTCCAAATTGGACATATAGCTATTCAATTCTGGCAAAGTTGTTCAAATCAAGATAGGAGCCTGAAATTTGGTGGAAATGTACTCCGGTGCATAAAAATGAAAAACAAAAAACAAAATTGGAGCGCTATGCAAGAGGTGGGAAAAATTGACCACGCCTGGTGACTAAAAAACAACCATATGACTCTACAGGAAAGTATTCGTCGACACCTAACATTAAGATCTGCGAATACGGTGGATTCTCGGACGTAGCCTTAGTATCTCAGCCGCGCTTTTATTGCAGCTGTTCATGTGGAGACTGTGAAATATTCACACGGCCCCAAGCACCGACTTAAATGGAATTAGAGACGCTAGCTCGGGAGCTGTGATGACAGATCAGCTCAAACAACTCATCTGATGTCCGAGGTCGTGCGGCTTAAATTTCCCACCGAAACAATAAACCTACATATATTTGTCGAGTGACATGTACAGAAGGCGGACCTCGGGGACTAACAGTCCACCAGCAGAATTGGCAGAAAAATTGGCAACATTTAAAATGAATGTTAATTCAAACAGAACCGCCAAACATAGTAATTTACGAACTATTTTTATATATTTTGCTTAAATTTACGATCGAAATGAGAAAATCGTTGGGATGTTACATAGATGTAAACTGTAATATTATAAGTATCCTGAATGGTAATCGTTGATCACGCAATCAAAATGGCCGCCATCTTCATTATGTCTCCCAAAGAATACAAAATATATCCTGCCTATTTTGCCAGAATGTCCCTAATATGAAGAAATATAGGATGTGGTGGAAATTGCAACTCACTATATGTAGAACAGAAATTAGCTCTAGATGGAACCCATGACAACTCATCGAAATGACCCTTCTTTCCACCATGGTCACTAATGCGCCCTCTATGTGATTGATAATCGGTTATTTAAGTTGTATTGGTGTGAATGAACGGTGTCGTATGTTCACCGAGTTTTCATTTTCAGCTAAATTGATTTCTGAGGATTGATTTGTTCTTTCGCCAAAGCCATCCATACATTCAATCGAAATCAAAATGGAAATGTTTGACTTTGTTTTGTATACCTTTCTGTTAGGCATCAAGTCGTGGTCTTCTTCATTCTTGTCCGTATTCGCTGTGAAATATAACGCATAAATTATTACGAAGGTAAGAAATATATGGAACGAAAATCAAAATGATTTGATCAATGTTGTGATAGTTCATAACTTAGGCCCAGTTAAGGCACCGTTTCAGGGGTTTGGGTATTATTAACTAAGTGGGTGTATTGGATAGGAAATTAGGCCGCTTTGGAAACACGCCTGTAAATCTTCAAGATGTTTAGTGAATCATAATCAATAAGATAAATTCAAGACAATTATAGATTAATTGGATAGGAAATTAGGCCGCTTTGGAAACACGCCTGTAAATCTTCAAGACGTTTAGTGAATCATAATCAATAAGATAAATTCAAGACAATTATAGATTAGTTTTAGGGTGACGTTACTTGACCGCTGCCTTGATATTGATTGTGTGATAGTTGCACAATATGTATTCTGTAAAACTTTGAAGTGAGGGACAGTGATCCGATATCCCCTGGTCAGGTTCCAGTCGGGGCGTAATAATGGGCTTCTTCGGAAATATATCAGCAACATCGCGTAAGTTTGGAAAAGTTTGATGAATAATACCTCAATATATAGTACAGACAGGCTATCTTCTGTTTTTGAACACTATGCCATTAACCTTTGACCTGAGCATTACATAGGTGTGCTCAACTCACATGCATACCACAACTTCACAGTTTCCACATATTTGCTGAATCATAACTCAAGATACAGACTGGATAGATTTTGTTTTGGGGTGCTGTGACCCTGACCTCTTACCTCCAATATCAATAATGTGAAAGCTATTTGTCCATTTGGCTAAATTGGATTGACTGAATTAATGCTTTCAAAGATATTGGGCTAACAAGAATTTATGACAGCCACAGACACACAAACACGCACTCGCGAACTTGCAGACGATTCTGTAACCCAGACAAGCCTCCAATTTGTCCCAGGATACATGCTCTTGTTGGTCGCGAATCCTGAGCGTGTACCTAAGACCATTTCTTTTAGCCATTCCTTTTAACTTAAGCCCAGATGCCCATTTCTCGAATAGCTGTCCATGTCCCCTGATTAGACAACCATATACAACTTATATGCCGCCTACTGCATTTGATGTATCACGAAATAGTTTTTTAGTTATCATACTCTTTCAGAGCTCAGATATCGCGGGCCAATTAAAGCTCAGGATAAATCAAGTCTGCCGAGTGTCACGAAAGATGCATAAAATTTTTGAGAAGTAAAGAAATATTACCAATGAGATCACAGGATAATATTTAGTACGGTCTTTTTCGTCTTAACCGAATTTTTCGAGATTCTTCATTTTTATTCCGAAAATTTTTCATTTTTATTTTGCATACATTGATTGTTTAAATATTTCACATTTGCGTGCAGTTGAAAACTTTTCTTGGAATAGGATTTTGTAAAGCTACCAAATCTGGACTCAAGCTCGTTTTTTTCGCAATGGTCCTTTATTGCCATGAAAAATTCTATAATGTCACAAACAATGACATTCATAAAATACATCATATTTTACCTGATCTAAATTTTGTCCTCTTATTCGGAACTAAATAAACACAATGGAAACCTAGGAATGTGGATATATCATTTCTCCAGACAATGTGTGTGGCAGTAGTCACTGGAATTACCAAGATCCTTATGGGCTTCAGTATACGCTCGTGCACACCTTTGACTGCAGAAACCAAAACTTAAAAGGCAATAAATGTTGAGAGTTCATCTATGATCCTTTATAAATTATAGTAAAACCTGACTTTGACCGAGAAAAAAGGTCACAGCCATCTTCAATAAACTGATTCATGACCAGCTACATATGCTCTGGAGATATCTAATCAATCACCAGTTAGTGTTGTACTGTAGACTGCCTATCTAAGGTCTAGATATCCCTCAAGATATTGCAATAACTGGAATTTGACTAATACAATAGGACAAGATCAGTCAAATTCGAAAAGTTCCAAAGGCAACAAATTTTGAGAATCCAGTTATGATCCTTCATAAATTATGGTAAAAACTGACTTTGACGGAGAACAATAGAGCACAGCCATCTTCAATAAACTGATTCGTGGCCAGTTACATATAGTATGAATGTCGGTCAATGGAATAGGCATCTAATCGATCAGCAGATAGATTTGTACTGTAGTGTGCCTTCCTAAGACCTAGTCATCCATCAAGATATTGCAATAACTAGAATTTGACGGATACTACGGGACAATATCAGTCAAATTTGAAAGGTTTCTAGTCAATAACCAGTTGCATGAAATTCAGTCACCTTCACTCGACTGGAACTTTCATTCAAAAATGACAATAAAATGGAAATTGTATTAAACGCAAAATATAAAGGTGGTGAAAAAAATGTCGTCGTATTGACATGTCGTCGTATTGACAGGAAGCCATGTGATCCTACAATCCAATATTCTGACTGCATATCAACAAACATCACAATAACTGTGTCGAAGCATAACCGCACTTAAGTTTTAGAACAAAAAACATTTTTGTGATTCTATTATTCAATTGTTGTCAGTTTGAACTGAGAATAAGGCAAATGGATCAGTTTGTCTCTAGTTTATTTCTTGGAATTCCAATGTAACTGGTTTGTGCGATTCATGAAGATTATACTATACTACAAGCGTCTAGTCCGTCATTCAGTATTCAGCCGTGGTCCATTAAAAAATATTCACATCCAAAGACCTAATTCATATAATAACATTAGCACCAAATTAAAAGGATAAATCATAGTATACATCAAACTAGGCTAATTGCCTTCAAGACAGAAGCGGTCAACAGTTTTCAATGATGCCGGCAATACTGACTACATAGTTGAGAGCTTGTTTGTAATAAAAATGCCATATGATCTTTCTTCAGTTGATTATACAGTGCAATATTGTTTTTTTTTATTATATCTCTATTTTGCAGAACGTCGTGTGTTTTTACCAGTATACATAACACCGTTATTGAAAAATCTCTGGTGTTCGGCAAGTTCTCCGCCATTGGGCATGGCGCGACCCAATGTGTTTGGTGACGTCACGGAACATGGCCACCAGAGTAAATGCAGATTAACGTCCTAAAAAACAAGGCTAAAATCAAGGGACATTTCGGAAAAAAGGGCTATTACATCATCGCTCTTCAATATTTGTATCTCAAGCCGGTGCTAAAGCCGTGTGATCATGCCATTATGTTCACAAGAATCTCTACAATAAAACGCAAGAAAAAGAGTTATGCACCGCTGTAATAAGAGCATGACTGGGACACAATTCATCATCTGGAGGTGTTTGCTTTGACCGATTTTTTCTCCTTAGTGTGTTGCGTTTGTTAACCGAGAATATATTTTTCTCGCGTGTAAAAGTTATTAGCGCGAGAGAGAAATACTGAATTTTCGAATTCCAATTGTTTTACCGAGAAGAGATAAAATAGGGACAATAATAAAAAAAATACTACAAGTGTTAGAAAGTGGGCATTTGTTTGTTTTTATGTCGATATACTTGGGGAATTCCCTTCATATGTAAAATATGACACCATTAACCAAAAGGAATCAAAGATATCCAAATTCGGTGATAAAGTTTTGATGCTAAATGATGTTGAAAACCCGTTTTGCTTGAAGGTGTCATTTTCATAATTTAGAAATATGTCAAAACACTTGGAATGCTCTTTACGATCGTATTTCGTCGCCACTCGTCACTTGATTGCATCACCTGAATATTGTAACAGCTGCTTGGTCGAATGGTTAGTCTCGGATTACAGATTAGAATAGAACATAGTTTTGGGTTCGAATCATAAAAAATATTTCCCGTTATCCTCATATTATTTTAAACTTTGAGATGCAATGCTGATGTGAAAAAACAGCCCTAAAGATATATTCGCTTTGTAAATCTCGGAAAATGCGTCTGAAGGTTTAAATTCTCAATATTATTCTAGTCAGATTGGGAGCAGCTTTGTAGATTTATCCATGAACTATTCATAAAATTGCATTTGTGTGTCTCGTTTCCGATAACACACAGCTGCAGGCCAGTAAATATTCACCGAACAGCGTTTTGGAAAGGTGCAGTAGTACTATGCGCTAGTCTGGCGTCATAGCGATAATTCACTGCAGTTAATAAATTCGGTATAATAAAACACTTATAAACTTGTGGCGGAGTCAATATCATGAAACCTGGACCCTTGCCAGGACTTGGCCAAGCAGACCTGACCTTGGCCTGTGGCCTCGGCCGAGGTCAGGTTTGCTTGGCCAAGGGTCCAGGTTTCATGATATTGACTCCGCCACAGGTTAACAAGTGTATAAAAAAGAATGTCACTATTTCGCTGTGCAGTGGAATTTAATCGAAACCGTTAACTTGAAAGATAATTTCTGACTTCCGTATTGCCATGGTTTGTTATTGTTAAGAAATGTCTGTTCAAGCATGCTACTGAATATTTACCTGGTTGTTCTGGATGTCGCCCCAACATACAGTCAAGCAGAGCGCAAATTACCATGCAGCAGATAGAAAGAAGCCCAGTAGTAACACCTGCCTTCAGCAGTCCGACTGAAAAGAAAGGATGCTAGTGTACTGATTTTGTGACCAACGACAACCTCTTGTTCAGCATCGGCAGCTGTTTATATCATTTATTTTTTTTTATTTTTGTAAACCTCAACACAATAAACAATATATTAATCGCAAAGCTAGGAACGCCCAACTTAATAGAAACGCTGTATATATTTGTGCAAACCAATACATATGTGCATGATATTGTTTTATCGTCGAAAATATGGGAACAATGTAACAATAACTTTCTGATTAGCCCCAGCCCTAATAACCTCACCTCGCGCATTTTTGACTTACCAGTTGACGTAAACGAACAGGATTCAATCAAATATATGTTGATTAATACCAGACTGGCGAGTCCTAACAAGACTGCCATGACGGAGAGAAATTGTCCCACTGCAACATAGAAAATCATTTCGGAATTCAAGGTTAAGTGGAGTATGTTATATAAAAATCTGACGTTTATCCTAAGAGCTATTATTAATTTTAGGGAATACACTATGAGACTCATAGTGACGAAGATTTCTTCGTAAGCTTTTGTAAACTAGTTCCATATTAATTCATAGGCCGCACCTATACTAGCACGAAACAGTCGGATATATGATCATCCTAAAGCCGTGTTGCCACCAAATCATCATACCTTGCCACCAGAGTCACTTTCGGTTGTGTTTCGTCCACATGCGCTTATTGGTGGCACCACCTGGGGGCCAATTTCACATTTCATTTTCAGCAAATAAAATGATAACAATTGAGATTATTTTACAATTTTGTACGTGGTTGCCTACAGCTTTGGATTGTGTTTCATCCGCATGCTCACATGAGTGGCAACTTGAAATTTCGTTACTGGATAGAGAACGACTGATTGAATTCTTTCCAAACTGCATATGTGGATACATGGAATGTGTTCCATCCACATGCCTCCATAGGTGGAACAGACTATTTTTTGGAAACTACTAAGTGGCTTCACAATACTACAAACTTCATTTTATGACTGTTCGACATATAATCATTTGAGACTTGATACTACGACTTCATTTAGATTCTTAAACGTTAGTGCAGATAAGAGCAATGGCGACGGCAAAATGGTGAAGCAGCAATGGCAACAGAAATCTTTCCTTTGTTAATAAATATGTCTGTTCACATCAGTGTAGCTGCCGAATCAATGTGAAAGGACATATTGCATTTTCAAAAGAACGATTTTTGTTCCCATTACGTATTGGTCATTACTTCTTATCAATGCCATTTTCCACCTTGATATGTACGTAGGGTCTCTCTGCAACATATTCCTCCTTCACATATCAGGTCACAATTACTACACACATAATCAATTAAAAGTATCTCATAAAGTTAGCAGACAACCATACACAATGAATAAATAAATTGCTTATGGATAACAACTTCTAGTTTATTCAGGACGACGTTTCGATACAGGTACTAGTATCGTTCTCAAGTCAATGACATCAATAATAAATAAGCAGTATATATACACAGTTCCTTGAGTAAATGTCAACAATATGATAACAATAGGATTGTACTAGGTGAGAAAATATTGATAGGGCAGGACTGTGGAGATGGCTGGATTAATTGGCAAGGTGGGCTTCTAAACTAGAAGTTCTTATCCATAAGCAATTTTTTTATTTATCTACTTTCCAACTTCTACATGCCACTAAAAGAAACCATACACAATGCATTCCATATTCTGGTATGGACCACTGAGTCCAATGTCAGTTGATGATGTGAAAGCATAGGCACTCTAAAACTAATGGTTTATTGATCACATATTCTAGAAAACAAATAAATAAAACACCACCGGTATGTATTGGGTATATATGCCTATACCCTATGTAGTATAATGTATATAGGCTAAAACACGAATTTGCTCTCTTACCCAACAAAAAACTGTATAAGATAACCAACTCGAGTTGGACAGGTTTCGAAACCTCATACTATGATCGTGCGCTATGGATCAAATATATTGGGGAATTTCGTCGTATTTCCAGTGTAGAGATCTTCATATAAGTCACCCAACTGGACCTCGACAGCGAATAAGTCCCCTTTCATAGACCGTGAAATTGCTACTCATGCAGTTCCAATGCTGACCACGTCTTCAACCATGGCTGCCTCTGGAGTTGCTCCACGTGTCGTCTTTCTGGTTCGAAGCAGCCACGCTTCAGAAAACATATGGGCATCTTGAGGGTCAGCCAATGATCGCGTCTGATAGAAAGAAAGGGCGTGTATTTTCTGTCAAGCGTACCAGTTGAGTAACTTGTTTGAAGATCTCTAAAAATCGATCTGGAAACGTGTTATAACGACGGTATTTCACAAAACCGATGTTTGTCGAAAGAATGCATCATGAGGATGTGAAACATCAAATTTAGTTAGATGGGTGTGTTTTAATGTTTTGTGTCGGGCGCGAGAGCGAATTCTTGTTCCTAATATATATGTATATTATACTTTGCATTTATCTCTATAGTATACTATACATGGTACATGCATGCAATTCTGCAGAGCAAAATCTGCGAGGAAAATGTCGTATTCATGGTGAACTCAGCCCAGCGTAACCTCATGTACTTTATGTGTAACGTCGATGAATCGAACAGCCGAATGCATATTTTTTCGACTGTCTAAATTCTCTAGCGCAGGAACTTCTTTAAATGGGCCACCTCACACTATATGCATTTCTGTTGTATAGCAATATGGGCAAGATCACGGAAAGGCGTTCCACTGTGCATAAATAAACGGTAGTTGAGAGTAAACACTGCGTAAAGACGCAAGTTTCCATTTCCTGAAATCTATTGAAAACTGGCTTGGAAACTGTAGCGACACAGTTTCCAATAGGTTTCCTGTGAGTTTCCGAAATTGGAAACTTGAGACTTTCACGGAATGAAAGCTCGTTGGACCCTTACGTCTGTCCTGTTGGTTGTCGATCCAAATTCGATAGAGATGTTATAAAAGGATGTCTATATGACTGAGTCGACGATCCGAATAGCTATCTTTGAGTCGACGATTTGATTAGTATTTTTACGTGATTATGGTAGCCTACGTATTTCGTATACGGTTTTTCTTCAGTTTTCACAGTTGCTATGCTTGTGATTGTTAATCGTCGAACTTTATCTATACACAGTGCCCACATATTGTGACTATAGACTTGATATAGTGAGTGATGAAGACCTAAAATCACTCCTGATAACGGGACCTGAATATAGAGAGCCGAGAAGAATAAACTTAAAAGCTGACAAGAATATAATCTTGGCTGCAATGGAATAGTGTGTTATTGAGTGGTCAAAACGAGAAAAAGTCGAACCTACAGTACTCGGTGATTGGCTGGACCTCACCCAGAACAAGGTCACTGAAACACTCCATCATAATGACAGAAATATCCTCCCTAAAGCAAACCATGTACTGAGACACCTCATTTGCAAGAAGTTCTTGCAAATCTCCAGAGTAAATTCGTCATTGCCCCAGCAGACAAAGCTCCAAATAATATACTATTCGTTAGCAAATATTACTTTTACCAGGTGCTGGTTATAGAATTGAGTATAAGCACACCATCATCAAATACGTCTACTTACTCCTGAAATATTCACATAAACTACCACAAAACGTCTCTCAAGGAAAGAGGTTGCTGTCTTTCAACCACTCATAACGATACACCAAAAGTGTACTGGACTCTCAAAATGCATAAATCACCATACTGGGCTAGATTCATAGATGGTGTTACAAGCTGCATCACAAAACTTCTTTCAACTCTGTTGACGAGGGCCCTACAGGAGGTAAAAGTGTCAACCAATGATCGCGCCTATTCTGTGGGAAATTTGCCGACACAATATATCAAAAGCATATAGCCATTCCAATGGGTACTAATTGTGCACCCCTCTTGGCTGAACGATATCTGTTCTCTAATGAATACGATTATTTGCAGGCGCGTTCAAAAAACGATCATTTCAAAGCCCGTTCCATCTCATTCACCAAACGTTATGTAGACTATCTTCTCGCTGTGAATAATCACTATATAAATGACGCAGTGAAGGATATATATCCACCTTCACTGAATTTGAAGAAACCTACAGATCGCCTTAACGGTACATCACAATTTAACCTATATCTCTATAAAAATGAAGCGAGCATTCTTTCTCGTTGACTTTATCGCAAAAGAGATGACTACAATTGCGACATCGTAAACTATCCCTTTCTGGACAACGATATTCCAGTGGGACCTGCATATGGTGTATACATGTCTCGCCTAGTAGCATTTGCTAGATCTTGTGTTAAATGTGACGATTTTAATCAACGTCAAAAAAACATTATTAAAAGAACTAATAAAACAGGGCTATAACACCAAGCGCTGCCACTCAAAGTTTATCAAATTTTGCGATACATATCGCATGCTGACAGCAAAATACGAGCAAGATATATGCCGTTACGTTTCGTGTCTATTTCCGCTTAACCCGAGGCTTGGGCCGTATGAACCCTTGTACTTGAAGATCCTCATGACGTTCATTTGAACAGACACAATCAAAGCGTGGCTGAGTTACAGCATTCTCTAGATAACGACTTTACAACGAAAATCATATAGATTAAAAATATTGATCAGCAATGTGGATTTGATATTTTTGGAACATCATTTTGTCTTGCCGGTGTGACGGAAACGGTGGCCCCATGCATCCAGTGTCCGGAGGACACTCGCATCTAGACGTAAGTGTCCCAAGACACTAAGATCTGGATTTAATTGTCCGTCGGGCATTCAGGTCTGGATTTGGATGTCCTGGGACACTGGCTTCCAGGAGACGAAAGTCCTAACCTGGAGCCCAGTGTCCGCCTCGATTACTACTTCCATCCAGTTTACACGTGAACATGTTTACCAGGGAGTAGTATAGAAAGGGAAGTTACGGCGTTATTGACCTACTTCCGACAGGTGGCGCCAACAGTCACTACCGGTTCCGGTCATGTGACATAAAGTGACCTTTAACCCTGCGCATGATTTCCGCTATTGTGCGCATTTTCACTATTGTGCACTTTCGAACACGTGACCGGAACCGGGAGTGACCTCACAAAGGTCATACGAAAGTGACCTGTTGACGTCACCGGTTGTAAGTGTAAGTACACAGGAGGTGAGTGAGGACAAAAACGAAATGAAAAAACAAGATAATTTTAACAGAAAATCTTGAAATTTATGCTAAGAAATAGCCAGGTAAGACTGCATCACACCTAAGGGCTTTTCTTGATGCTTTTGCGCCTCTTTGCTTGTCCAGTGAAGAATACAACATATTGGCGAGCATACGTTACAACAAGTCAACACGAGAAATAATACGTTCTTCTGTTTCCAGGAATGCAAGTGGCGATATGCAATTGTTCTATAAAGGTGTGGAAGCTGCCATTCAGTGGGGGTAACTAGGCCACTACTTGTATTCTTTTAACGGCATATTCCGTGGGTCTTCCAAAGACGGGGTCAAATTTGCATGTTTGCTATATATCTTGGACTGTTTTATGCAAACAATTCCTTGTTTAACCCTACCAGGCCTGGGGGAGGGACATTCGCCACCCCCCCCCCCACCACCAAACTTTCTGCGCAATCTGCGGAACGACAACAACTTGAGAGCTGACACTCCGTGAATTTGTAGTTTATCATACTGGGGTCATTTGGAGTCTATTTACATAACCTCCCGAGCAGAGGATCAAGGGTAAAATCACGGTTGATTCATCATGCATTTTTGTTTGGAGAAATTACATGAATACATTTTTCGCAAAATTTGATCAAAAATCGATTTACTCTAATGTTCAAAACGGTGTAAACGTTTCCAAGAGTTTTGTTTGGTTTTCGTTGAAAAATAAAATAAAGTCAATTATGACGACGTTACTAGAAATGACAAAAATGTAAAGAAAACATGTGATAAACTAAAATCTGTTTGTAGAAAATAGGCGAAAATCAAGATGTCCCCTATGGGCTACCCTTATTCAATCTTGGATGGAATAGGCAAATATACCCGGTGTTTGTCACGAATACACCATTAGTTTGCGAGCGCCTTAGGTTGAACTAGCGGTAATATATACATATTCGCCATATATAAAGTCTACAAAATATATTAACTGCGGGTCACAAGGACTCACTTTTCGCATTCCTATGTAAATGGGTTATACCAAAAAAGAATAGTACCTCGCTCGAACAATCAAAGATAAAACTCATAATAAATATATTCACTTTCAATGATCAAAACAACGGAATTTTGTTGGCATCCTGCTACCAGAAAATTCCCTTGAGCAGCTCGACGTATGGAACGTTTCTCTTGCTGACTTTCCGGCTTCGTACTTGTCGATATTGTTGGCCAAATATCGCAGACTATCGGCAGGATCTAAGGATGACATGGGTCTGATTGTGGACAGGTGGTCAGCTTATATACTCACCTGATCAGGTACACAGAAAAAAAAATCCTTAAAAATTTAAGGAATATTCCCCGACTGTTACACCAGCGGAATATTCCTCAACATAACTAAAGGATATTCCTTACCATGTTAAGGAATTTCCTTAACATGCTACGGAATATTCCTTATTGAATTTTAAGGAATATTCCGCCGGTGTAATAGTCGGGGAATATTCCTTAAATTTTAAGATTTTTTTGTTCAGTGTACTCAATATATTCCATTAATTTCGCAGATGTGCCATATATGAATGCAGTAATCAGATGCATGTAGACGTCGTGGCATTTTTTATTTTGCATTTATGTTATGTTTTATTCATTTGATTATTTTTTAATGATACCAGATGCGCCCCTTTACGGTTAATGTGAAAACAAATTAAAACTGATATTTTATGGTATGCTCCTATGCAAACAAATGACCCGATCCTAGTTCACGAACCACGAGTCAGCTTGAAATGTCCGGAGAGATCGTTCAGGATATCCCGCATTCGGAAGATACGGACCGAATATGAAAAGACCCTGAGCATTATATTTGCATATTGTAAAACATTCCAATTTCGCCCTGACTATGCGAGAAGTCGTAAGTAGTATCAGCCGACAAACGTGGTCATTTTAGATTAACATTAATTATAACAGTAATAGAGATCTCCGACATGACAATTTCCTCAATATTTACTGATGTCAGAAATGTGATATACATTTTCATTAGATATCTCAATATCTCGTGTTTCTTTCTGATTTCGCAACATTCACAAAATCATATGCGTGCGAAAATTAACCCTGCGCGAAAAGAAGGATTCCTAGTACCTCTATACGGTGTTCTACGACATATTGAAGATGTTCGGCGGCCCATATATGACCTGCTATTTTTCCAGTTTTTTACTATTTTTTAAGTTCTAGGTTTGCTTCTTTTGGTTTAGTTTTCACC
>JAVTVY010051203.1:0-26433 GCA_036873755.1 Hanleya hanleyi
GGCAAAGTACACTTCGTGGACGAAGCCATAAATGTTCCCAGCGATCTGTCACACGAAGACCATCCAGTGAGTGACATTTATCGGCGCCATTGGCCCATGATCCGGCACTTTCTACCGTCATCGCCCTATTCAAGATATCTACAATTTCCGACTGACTGACCTCGCCCGTCTACGTAGCTACGTGGAAGCCATCTTCAATGATCAAACTATGGCCTTCAAATTGAATCTGGCGTTTGGTTATGTGCTGCAGCATAAAGAGACAGTCCAAGTCCGATATTTTTACCCGAGTAGTAACATCCGGGTATTTGACCGACCGTTTACCATCATTAACCGAGTGTCGCTAGAGACGATGCTGGAGAAACTGGACACCGTGGATCCCTTGGAATGGGCCCAACAACAACGCCCCAACACCAAGTGGACAGTGGAGAGTGTGACCAATGTTACGTTTTCGTTACCAAGCTGACCGACCACTCCCATCGGCTGAATGCGTCACTCATGCACTGATGAATACCATAACATGCCGTACATACTCTATATGTCTACATGTTGATCGTTGACGGTACGGAGGTGACCGAAGAAGAGACACGGATGTTACCGAAGATGTCAAGGCTCGGCCCTCGACTTGGGGATAGTTGAACTGAGTGTGCTAAAAATAGATCACCAGCTAGCGTGCTATAAAAGGGAAGCGGCCTGGACGTTTCATCAGACACTCTGTCAACCACCAAGATGTTCACTTGCACAACCTGCCAGAAGCTGTTTACTCGTCTAGATACGTTACGACGCCACGAGGCCTCCACCCACAACGATGCTCGGTATACTTGTATAATCTGCGCACGGTCATTCAATCGGAAGGATCATTTACTGCGTCATGAGAGGGTACTCCACGCGGGTGCGACGGTACTATGTAATGATTGTGGTCGACTCTTCAAACGACCCAGTCGGTTTAGACAGCACCAACGTTTGATGCATGCCCCGTCTCTACGGTTTGGGCGACAACTTTCCACTAAAGAGGAGCCGCGGAAGGTCAGACCCAGTGAAGATGAACCCGGAGAGACGAACGCCACTGGTGATGCGATGACGAAGAGCCTGCCTATACCCACGGTCCAGGAGGGCCTGGATATCCAGCCGGACCCCGCCGTTACGGTTTCGAGTCATACGCCTGACAACATCGAACATTTTCTGGACGAGCCCATAAATGTTCGTAGCGATCTCTTACAGGACGCCCAGCCAGTGAGTGACATTTATCGGCGCCACTGGTCCATGATACGGCACTGTTTCTATCGTCATCGCCCTATTCAAGATATCTACAATTTTCGACTGACCGACCTCGCCCGTCTACCTAGCTACGTGGAAGCCATCTTCAAAGATCAAGCTACGTCCTTCAAATTAAATCTGGCGTTTGGTTATGTGCTGCGGCATAAGGAGACAGACCAAGTCCGATACTTTTACCCGAGCAGTAACATCCAGGTATTTGACCAACCGTTTACCATCATTAACCGAGTGTCGCTACAGACGATGCTGGAGAAACTGGACACCGTGGATCCCTTGGAATGGGCCCAACAACAACGCCCCAACACCAAGTGGACAGTGGAGAGGGTCACCAATGTTACGTTCGTCGTGACCAAACTACGGAATATTCCCATCGGGTGAATGTATTCACCCAGGCACTGATAGATACTCAGAATGCACAAACATGTATCTGAGGATATGTTGCCTCAACGGTTTCCTGGG
The DNA here is from genome assembly GCA_036873755.1 of Hanleya hanleyi. Lineage (NCBI taxonomy): Eukaryota > Metazoa > Mollusca > Polyplacophora > Lepidopleurida > Hanleyidae > Hanleya > Hanleya hanleyi. The sequence continues at coordinate 1,732 of JAVTVY010051203.1, forward strand.
CTGCCCGATGATGATTACAATAAACGGTTCAAAGCGAACATGGCCGAAGATGGAACTTTCTGGAATGGAGACTTCTGATTGGACAAGAATACATCTAACGGACAGGAACGAATATGACAGATGCAAATGGTGGTCTCTAATTGGACAAGAGTGTTCTTGAATTGTAACACCAAGTGGATAATGGAGATATTGACCAATGTTGCGTTCTTCGTGGTTAAACTGACCACCACCTCCATCGGATGAAAGTATTCACCCACGCACTGATAGATACTCAGAATGCGCAAACAACTATCTGAGGATATGTTGCCTCAACGGTATCCTGGCCTGCCCGACGATGATTAGAATAAACGGTTCAGATGGCACTTTCTGAAATGGAGACTTCTGATTGGACAAGAATACATCTAACGGACAGGAACGAATATGAAACATGCAAATGGTGGCCTCTGATTGGATAAGAATCTTCTTGAATTGTAAATATACCCAACGCGGCTCCCCAGCGTGGGTATGATGTAACATTGGGGAAAATAAACTATATGAAAAAAACTTCTTGTTGTTGTTGTTCTCTCATGTGTCATTCTTGTTACTGTTGCTGTTGTTGTTCTCTCTCTGGTCTATATCATGGCGTTATGTTAGAGTGTTAAGGTGTAACGACGGGCGTTGACAGGCATCACCGCATTTCGAAGAATTAGTGACAATTCCATGGAATATCAGAGCTTCTGAGCTATTTCACCAGGGCGTATTTTTGTGCTCAAGCTCTGACTATAGCGATACCGCAACATTGTCTCATTGGACATTGGACCGTCTGACCTGGAGGTGACCCTTTGACCTTTTGACCCGCGTCCGCGCGCGCGCGCGCTTGGCCCTTCATCTCACCTTCACATTGATACCTCACTCGGCTCCATCGGGCCACTAGGGGCGCCCCTAACGCCAAAAAGGCTATTTTTAAGATAAACATCAAAATCTGGTGTACGAAGATTTTTTTATTTTAGAGGTAGTGGGTCGAGTGAGGTATCATATTGAAGCTGACGTGAAATGCTTCACATTGATACCTCACTCGACCCCATTGCACCACTAGGGGCGCCTCTAACCCAAAAAAGGATATTTTGAAGATTACGCATGCGCAGAATGCTGTTAGTTCAACCCACACCAGTCCATCAGATGCTCCTTCACGTCACCTTCAATTTGATACCTTACTCGACCCGATTGGTCCATTAGGGACGCCTCTAACCCCAAAAAGGCTATTTTGATGTTTTGATATTTTTCATATTATCTTCGCGCATGCGCAGAATTACCCTAATTCAAGCCCACACCCAGTCTATCAGATGCTCCTTCACGTCACCTTCAATTTAATACCTCACTCGACCCGATTGGCCCATTAGGGACGCCTCTAACCCCAAAAAGGCTATTTTCATAGCCTTTGGACTTCGCGCATGCGCAGAAAATTCAAAATAGCCTTTATTGGAGTTAGGGCAGCCCCTAGTGGTGCAATCGGGTCGAGTGAGGTATCATTGTGAAGCATTTCACGTCAGCTTCAATTTGATACCTCACTCGACCCACTACCTCTAAAATAAAAAATCTTCATTCACCGGATGTTGATAATTATCTTCAAAATAATCTTTTTTTGAGGTTAGAGGCGTCCCTAATGGTCCAATCGAGTCGAGTGAGGTATCATTGTGAAGCATTTCACGTCAGCTTCAATATGATACTTCACTCGACCCACTACCTGAAAAATAAAATTTTGTTGACTTGACGTATGAAGATTTCCCATCCGAAGGACGGGTTTTACTTCACATTTTTTTGTTTTGTTTTGAAATTTTTTTTGAAATGTACAAACTTTTACGTGAAGACAATATTCTTTATATATGTGTACTTCCTATTTCCCGCAGGAATTTATGCAATATCAATTCTTTCCGCAATAAACTTACAATTTTACTGGCAATGAAATTCTCCGTGTCAATTTGAGGTGGATATGAAAACGTACTGACTCACACGTGCAATGGCAACAATTCGCTACAGTGTAATGAAATGTGTTCATTTTTTAGGCGCCCGTGGTTTTATTAATATGCAAACACATATGCTTTTCTAATAGTTCATTGGCTGAACCGCGAGGCGGGAGAAAAAATATTAAACTAATTTCGTCTCGCGAGGTCAAATCCTCAGTGTGTGTGTGTGCGGCGAACGCAAACCAACAACTCACCAGTTTTACCGGACAGGCAAATGAATTGCATGTTATTTTGACTCGATTCATACGCTCGACTCTTCAAAATGGACTTGAAGGAGACGTTATGCGGGAACTGAAATCAATTTCTTGAAACGTTTGCTCACCGTGAGCAACAAGAGAGCTAACAGGCAATTGAGGGCGTTAGCTCAGCTGATATGTAGATGGAAATATCTGTGAATTTCGAAAAAATGCGTGACAAGCCAAGAAACAGAAAACCGCTGGGATGTGGACACCAAACCAGGGAACATCTATGTGCCGCTGACCAAAATCATTAGCTTCATAGTTTAGTGCGTAAAGGTGTTTTGTACAATACATTGAATTGAATTGAATTTCATCCACGTGGTATACTGGACACCGGATTTACCGATGGAAATATCTGAATTTCGATTAGCATACAAATGCATGGTGTGTTATATCCCACCTAGGAAAAAAACAGCCCCCCAGATATGCATCAAACGTCCGGGAGTATGGGATATAGGTATACATCTGGACTAAACTTCTTTTATCAGGTAAGCTTGTCATAAAATGAGAGAGAGAGAGAGAGAGAGAGAGAGAGAGAGAGAGAGAGAACATTTCAATCTGCCAATTTTCGAGATGAAATTTTTTTCTTGACGAAATAGAAATGAACGCGAATCTATATTCTACAAAACATTTTTTCTTGACGAAATAGAAATGAACGCGAATCTATATTCTACAAAACATTTTTTCTTGACGAAATAGAAATGAACGCGAATCTATATTCTACAAAAACACTAGAAAATATTAGCGTAGATGAATTTTTTTAGACTCATTTTAGACTGTTTTGTGCTTTCATCGAAAGTGAAAACACATCTCGAAAAGTGTGTAGCAGTGTCGATATAAATCTTCAACCTAGATGTGAAAATAGATACCGGGGCATAAATTAGAGAGAGCATTTCAGTACACCTCAAAAAAATGAAACATGGACGGTATCCTTCATCTCGAGGGTGCGCAAGTTCGATTCTTGCTTTCATTATGTGAGTATGTGTTGGACATGTGATCTTTAAATTTTATTATCACCAGACTAGCAGGGTAGGATGTGGGTTTCAGGAGTTCACCGGGTGTGACAATTTCTTTATAATGATTTGTGATAAAAGCGGGTAAAACCTAATGTCAAAATCTCCTTGAAGGTCACGGAGATGTCGATTTATTGCTGATCAGCTGATTTCCAGGACAGACAGACATTATTTCGGCTCTTTTCTCTTCGAAATTCTTGTAGTTTGCTCAATACAAATAAATATTTAAATTGACTCTGAGTTTTCTGTTGGCATTATTTCAGCAATATTATGCACTAATGGGTTTTATCATTCTTTTCCATTCATGGAATTTTTACAGTTCCACAGTGTCACAAAACAACAATAATGCCATGATGTCACAATAAGACGTTACAAAGACAATTTCTGCTGTATACAATGGTATAAGGCACCTGTATACAATGGTATAAGGCACCTGTATACAATGGTATAAGGCACCTGTATACAATGGTCAGATGTACCTGTATACAATGGTATAAGGCACCTGTATACAATGGTCAGATGTACCTGTATACAATGGTCAGATGTACCTGTATACAATGGTATAAGGCACCTGTATACAATGGTATAAGGCACCTGTATACAATGGTCAGATGTACCTGTATACAATGGTATAAGGCACCTGTATACAATGGTATAAGGCACCTGTATACAATGGTAAAAGGCACCTGTATACAATGGTCAGATGTACCTGTATACAATGGTATAAGGCACCTGTATACAATGGTCAGATGTACCTGTATACAATGGTATAAGGCACCTGTATACAATGGTATAAGGCACCTGTATACAATGGTCAGATGTACCTGTACAATGGTACAATGGTATAAGGCACCTGTATACAATGGTATAAGGCACCTCAAGCTGTGGGAGGTGGGACAAGATGGCCGCCAAGTGTCAGTGAGTACAAGATATGCATGGCCGCCAACAAATGTGGGAGGTGGGTACAAATGTGGGAGGTGGGTACAACCCACCTCCCACAAATGTGGGAGGTGGGTACAAATGTGGGAGGTGGGTACAACCCACCTCCCACACATCACACATGCGCACACCGCCAACAAATGTGGGAGGTGGGTACAAATGTGGGAGGTGGGTACAACCCACCTCCCACACATCACATGTGACGTCACACCACCCCAATAACCCCCCAATGCCCATACACTTATGACGTCACACAAGGTTCTGCGCATGCGCAGTGGGGGGTTATCTTGCCAATTTACGCGCTACATACTACTCATGTTATTACTCATTGTTGCTGGGGAATAGACAGTTCGCCATTTTTATAAGCATAATTTATGGATTTCAGTAGATACGTACTTATATCTATCCACAAAAATTTGAAAAATTCCGCGGTGTAGCCATCGGGTCCAGGACTCTTTCATTCTTCATGTTTTTAAAGTGCGTGTGATATTTCTTCTTTGGTTAACTCCCCTTCTATAGATTCAGCTTGTGATTGTTCAAGTTTGGGGATTTCCTTCTGAAATAGGGTATTAATGTCGAAAGGGCTTGTTTGTTTATTGGAATACAGTTTTTTATAAAAAGATTTGGTTTCCTCGAGAATTTGGTCGGTTTCTGTTATTATTTCATTTGTAGAGTTTTCGATTCTCGTTATGGACTTATTTAAGTAATTTCTGTGTTCTAAATTTAAGAAGTATTTGGTAGGGTTTTCACCCATTTCGGACCATCTTACTTTAGCGCGCATCATGATTCCTTCAACTCTACTCTTGTATATAGAATTTAATTCATTATTGATCTCATTTATCTCATTTACTAATGTTACATTTTCATCATAGTTTGTTGCTTTGTCTAATGTTATTTCTTTTTTTTGTAGTTCTTCTTCAACCGAGATTCTTCATGAAGCCTTTCTTTTCTTTTGTAAGAGGAATAGGATATATATTTACCTCTTATGTTTAATAATATCATTTCAAAAAAGAGTTGGTCATTAATGATGAATTCTTCTGTCAATGTGTTGTCTGTATTTCCGGGCTTTTAATATTGTTGTAATGTTTCCTTAATCACCTTTTTTATTTGTTGCACGTATTCTTTGTCCTTCAACAGAGAATTGTTAAATTTCCAAAAACCCTTCCCTTTTTTAAATTCTGTAAATGATAATGTCAAAGTTATAAGTGAGTGATCTGACCTATAGCTGGGGTGAATATCTGAATGTTTAACGCCATGCATTAGATTACGAGAAACAAGAAAAAAGTCGAGTCGTGATTGCTTTATTGGGGTCGGCTGTCGCCAAGTATACCGTCTTGAATTAGGATTAAATTCCCGCCATGGATCGACAAAGTCAAAGTGTTCCTTCAATTCACTGACTTTTTTGTCTAGCTTTAGGATTGTTGACGCGGGTATAGTTAAAAGTATCGAGAACTGGATCTTGGACCAAATTCCAGTCACCACAGATTACAATATGCTGACTATTCCATTCTTCTAGTAGGGTCTGAATTTGCTCGAAAAAGTTGGGGTCGTCTTCGTTTGGGGCATATATGGAAACTAAAGTAAATGTGAGCTCTGGAGTTTTTATATCTAAAATTATGTAGTTACCCTTTTTGTGTCCAGTTTCACCCTTAAAACTTCAAATTGGAACTTGTTATTGAATAAAATAGCAACCCCACGAAAGTTACTAGAATATGGGCTTATATAGGAATCATAGCCCCATTCTGTAGAAATATACTTTTTCAGTTTTCTGGTGAAATGGACGTCCTGTAAACAGTAAATTGACAGCTTTGTCTCACGAAGGTGGCGAAATATGTCTGTGCGCTTTTCTTTATTATTTAGACCGCGACAATTTACAGATGCTATTGTTATATTTTCACTGGACGCCATTTATTGCAGGGAAAGAGTTCTTGTACATTATTATATTTTCTAAACAATACAAATTTGAGTTATCTGTTACTGTTGTATATTGAATAAACATGTTTTGTTTCCATGGTGTGTATAACCTTGTATATACATGAATGACAAACAAAAATGACATTAAAAAGTACAACACAAAAGTAAAAATACAAATTTACACAGATGAAGTCACTTACAGGCATCTGTAAAAAGATGCGTGACATATAATGAGTGCGGGGGCCTCTGTCAAACTGGCGAGGTAGTAAACATATCCCCGGAAAAACATATGGTGGAGTTCCCTGTCGTCTTATACAGACCAGTATTAAAAACCCTTGATCGGTTCTACTAAACATGCTACATGTGTGGGCCATTGGGTTCGTGTCGTCTTATAAATGTCTATTTAAAACGTTTAACCGTATAACCGAGAACGATGCTGTTGATCGGTCTACATGCTAATCGTGCACGGTCAAATATTGGTGTGTGATGCACGGTCTTCACTAAATTACCAAAAGCTTTACCTGCGCATTTATGTAATTCGAACCCGCGTTACTTTCTTGCCAAAACGATTCGTTCAGTAGATTTGCATGTAACAGCTAACAATACGTTGGCAGTACTTTTCGACACACATTCGCTCAAATTCGGATATTTTCTCGGGCCTGTTTTCACAATGTAAAATAAAGTATTTTGAGTGTTCGTCACCCAGCGTGTTTTCCAACATCAACGTTTACGTATTTACATATTGATTGGTGCGTGGTGCACGGGTCTTCACTAAATAACAATAGACAACAAACGTGAACAATTACCCACAACCTCAACTTATTTTATCTGGAACCATATAAGTGCGGTATACATGTACATGTAGCTGCCCTATTGGCCTGTTACATTGCAGATTTAGATTACCCAAGCAATACCCTGACATCATCCGAACGCATGACACAATCATACGTAGAAACTTCTGCTCGTAGCCATGCGGTAACGGGTGATATCTGAGTGTATAGGGCGTTTCCCAAATGGTCACATCCCATTGGTCCCGTTAGCTCCGACACACCTCCAGAAAGCGATCGATTGAAACGATCCCTTAGTGGGCCTCGGAATGCCCCCATCACAAAATAAAAAGCATATTATTTTCCTGTGAACTGTCACCAATTTTATTTTTTACAAATATGTTAGGCCTCTTGTAATATGATTTTTTTTTAAGGAAGACAAAGAAGCATGCTCCATTAGAGTGAGAAATAAAATAACCAATTCACACAACTTCGGTTTGGTCTCCCACAGTCTTGCGCCTCGAGCATGTCGAGCGCTAAAGTGAAATTGACATGTCTCCTGTCTGAGATTTCCAGGTCAAAGTATTTGAATAAAGACAATTTCATTGGCTCGTTTAAATGGAGCGGACATGCGACTTGATGCTTGGGGAAACTGACATCGGGTGAAATACATGGAGAATGAAGTCATTGAGCCAAGGGAAGTGTTAAGTGAAACGTGAAATGCCCTTAGCAAGCCAAGATGTACCCTGACGTCATTATTTTCACCACCTACTGGAAATATGATACTGTTCTGGATTATAACCTTTCGTGTCCGTTCTTCTGGAAGAAAATCTCTGTTTTACATACAACATCTGATACATGAATTTTCTTTTTGGTCATTTCCAGTTTCCTCAACTCGTAGTGTCCAGTTATGCTCACGCATATGCACATCTTCAAAGTTAAATATCTCAGTAATTAGTATGTTGATAAGGACTGCTTGGATGGTAAGTTTCAGGTTTTGTGAAAGGATTGTTTGGTACAGGGCTATATGTAAAGTGAATGACGGCAGAGTTATGAGGTACATGTAGCTCGAAAAGATCATCTTTCGGGGTTTCTGTTTGACACTGTATCTTCAAGACATCAGTCTCTGGAATGTCTTTTCATTCTACTAGGCTGGGCTGAATCCAAATATATTCTGATGTTAATTAAAGGGAAAACTGCATTGTATTCATAAATATTTTGATGAAATCTTGGTCAACAAATCTTAATTGATTGTTTGAGGTCTAGTATTATTTTCGGGATAGGCCTTATTGGGCTGTCCTCATCCGGGTTAATCGTTGGGGAAACTGCGACAAGGACTCCAATTCTAAGTCCTCCAGCCAACCCCAATGCATTCCATTATTGAATTCTGGGCAAGATGGTGATCAATAAGTCGACTTATCAGAAGATCTCCACGTTCAGTGACTCTTCATTGCGGTATGTACAGATAAGTCAATAGTCGTAATTCATGCAAGGACCTATTATTCGGGCTTTAAAATACCTTGTATCTTCAGATGGGAAAATGGCACCAGGTCAGTGCAATACAGAAGTACCAAAATAAAATACTTCCACTACAAGGAATTGTTCAATTGGCATAAGTACAATATTATATTGTATACTCAGACAAAAATTCAAGGCACTGAGTCTCCAGACGATAACCAGAATCAGATTTGTTCTACTGTGCGTATTTGAACAGAGATTATGCTACATCAAGTTGGTTTTGGTTATGGTTTATCTTCACATGTTTATAGAAAGAAATATGAGTTTTCAGCTAAAATTTGCGATTCTGCAAGAATACACTATTTCACGACCCTGTTATTCGAGAATGACGAGACTCAGTGCCTTGAACCTTTTCTGAGTATACAATATAATATTGTACTTCATGCTAACTGAACAATTTCTTGTATTTGTAATATTTTATTTCTGGCATTTTTACTGCACCTGTTCTGGTGCCATTTTACCCATCTAAACATCCGTGGTCATTCGAAAAGCTAGGCCCAATATTGGGCTTTGCTATTGTATGCACTGTTTCGTGATCCTACACGGCTCAGGCTCAGGCTCACATACAGAATGGAACGAATACGAGTCACAAGAAATAACTATCCGAAATTTTGGGAATACGGGAACCGCTATCCTTTTTCTGATTCCCGATCATATATCAAGAAGATACATACCGAACAATACAGTTCCACTTGAATGTAGGAGAATATACTATGGCTGTTGACCGTGAACATTCAAATTATGTTACTCATTCTTGTCTCTATCGAATATTCAAGTTGACAAATTAAGGAATATTACATGTATTTAATATATTTTAAGCAGGGGTTGGAATATTTTGGTATATTTTTTTCCGATTTGATGATACAAACAAACTGTTTTGTCCGCTAATTCTATTTGTGTATGTCGAGGTCGGGCATTGAATTGTAAACAAAATTGTATCTCTGTTTAGTGTAATTTTGGGGGACTGAACGGTTGTGAAATATATTTTTTCTAAATGTAAAACGAAGCCAAATATTTACAAAGTTTTCTTTCCACTTTCCACAGAATGCACACCTGTACTGAAACTTACAATTGTCCATCATGTCCGAACAACTGTACCCACCATGTCGATCTGGAGAAGAGGACACATACTGGTGAAAGGTCATACAAATGTCCATGGTGTCCATACAAGGCTACTAATAAAAGTGTTTTGATGAGACACGAGAGAAAACATACCGGGGAAAAGCCATACAATTGCCCTTTGTGCTCATATACCTGTGCACAGAAAAGCTATCTGACAATACACCAGCGAACTCATACGGGTAAAAAGCCATACAATTGCTCATTGTGCCAATATACCTGTACACAGAAAAGTACTCTCACGATTCATAAGAGAACACATACTGGCGAAAAGCCTTTCAAATGCTCATTATGCACATATACCTGTGCACATAGAGGTGTTCTCACGAACCATGAGAGAACACATACTGGTGAACAGCCTTACAAATGTTCATTGTGCACATATACCTGTGCACAGAGAGGTGCTCTCACGAACCATGAGAGAACACATACTGGTGAAAAACCATACAAATGCTCATTGTGCCCATATTCCTGTGCACAGAAAGGCCATCTGACAGAACACCACCGAACTCATACGGGTAAAAAACCATACAAATGCTTATTGTGTCAATATACCTGTGCACATAAAAGTTCTCTCACGAAACATGAGAGAACACATACTGGCGAAAAACCATACAAATGCTCATTGTGCCAATATACCTGTGCACAGAAAAGTAATCTCACGAGTCATGAGAGAACACATACTAGCGAAAAGCCTTACAAATGTTCATTGTGCCAATATACCTGTGCACGTAAAGGTGCTCTTGCGAACCATGAGAGAACTCATACGGGTGAAAAACCATACAAAGGCCCATTGTGCTCATATACCTGTGCACAGAAAGGCCATCTGACAAAACATCAGCGAACTCATATGGGTAAAAAGCCATACAAATGCTCATTGTGCTAATATACCTGTGCACAGAAAAGTGCTCTCACGAACCATGAGAGAACACATACCGGTGAAAAACCATACAAATGCTCATTGTGCTCATATACCTGTGCACAGAAAAGTGCTCTTACGAACCATCAGAGAACTCATACAGGTGAAAAACCATAATCTGACAAATCATGACAAATAGTTACCCAGGAAGGTAACCTGACAAATCATGGCAAAACTCAACACTGGCGAGAAACCATATCAATCTACATTAAACCATATCAATCTACATTATATATGTACAGTTGCGCAGTGAAATGGATTTGGAAGACGCACACACGAACGTACTCCCCGTTGGTTCATCTATAACAGATGTTATTTAATCCCGTAAAGATATGCCTGGAGATGTGTTCGGTATAACTCGTACTATTGTAAAGCTATCCAGTTGTTCATAATGTTCACCAAGCAGTTCAGTGAAAGGTAATCCGAAGAGAACACCAGTGAGCCCACACTGGTTAATTGGTATTTAAATGTCCATTTATCCATTATAGCTATGCGGAGGAATGCGGTCCGGAAATGACTGCAGTGAAAGGTGTTTTGATGCAACCTGAATGAACTCGGACTCGGATTATGTTCGTATAAAAGCCTTGTGAAAGATGTTCTATCGGGAAATGAGAGAATTTTCACTGCTTAACAGCGAGACATATCCACTATATCCGTGTACATGTATAAGAGATGTTCTGAAGGAACGTGGGGATATCTAGATCTCGCCGGAGAAAGTTCATATAGATGTTCATTGTTTCCCAAAGACTGTGCTGTGTAACACATTCTGAAAGAACGCGAGATATCTCCCGCTGGTGAAATTTCATATATATGTTTATTATGTCCCTGGAACTGTGCGGTATTCGACGTTATAAAGGAACGTGAGAGACCTGGCGCTGGTAAAAGAGCATATATGTTCATTATGTCCATATAACTGTGCTCTGTCAGACGTTCTGAAGGAGCGTGAGGGATCTCTCGCACTGGTGAAAGGTCATATAGATGTTCATTATGACCCTATTTCTGCGCAGTGTAAGACGTTTTGAAGGAACGTGAGTGATCTGGCATTCGTGAAAGATCATACAGATGTTTGTCTCTATGACTGTGATGTGTCAGACGTTCTGAAGGAACGTGAGAGATCTCTTGCACTGGGGAAAGATGTTCATCGTGTCACTATTCTGTGTAAGACGTTCTGAAGGAACGTGATAAATGTTCATTGCGTCTCCGTAACAGTACTGTTCAAGATGTTTTGAAGGAAAGTGAGAGATCTCGAGCCGAAGAAAGTTCATATATATCTTTATTATACCTCTATTATTCTGCAGTGTAAGGCGTTCTGGAGGAAAAACAAAACTCTCATTGGTGAAGAGCCATCTGGATAATGATATCAGTAGCTTTTTTAGTGAAAGTCATTCATTAGGGATGAGATAATAGTCAATAGAAGCTCAAATAATTGCTCATTGTGGATAAAAAGGTGGGTTTAAATAATATGAAAAATCGCACTGGCGAACCCCTCTAAGACACCCATAATGTACCTATTAATTTGGATTGGTGTCTAATTAATATAACTTACATCATTGAACAGCCATATAGATGTTTGTTGTTAGCTTGTCCGTTCATCTGTGCACTGAACTTGTTGAAAGATGTTTTAGTGGAAATGTAGAACACTGTCAGAACTCGCATAGCTAATAGCATAATGTCCTTATGATTTAGCCCCAAAAGTTTACCTGAATGAATATGAGAGAACTGACAACGTTGTGAAATATACCAGTCCCTTGTACCCGTATAGCTGTGCATTTAGATATAGTCTGGAATATAGGAGATAAATCATTATGCCTCTGTAAATACATTGTAAAATGCTTTGAAGGAACATGGGAGAATTCTTAATCATTTTCGTTATGCCATCGAAAAGTAATCTGAAAAGCGAAATGTAAATCGGAAATGCGCGAGGACATCCTAGCTGAACAATAGTGTCCAAGTAACTCCGAACTGAATGAGTTCCAAGGAATATAATTGAACTCATTATGCCGGAGAAAAGGGACAACCGGCTGATCGAAGTTTCACCATATGCTGTAGCGCTTTAGTTGGTCATTAACCCTAACACGCTATAACACCCCTCCTCCTCAAACGTTCTACACTGTCGCCGGCAAGACGATGCATTTTGACTCATTTTCGTACCCTCCGATCGTAAATTCAAAACGGTGATCAAGTAGTGTGCAAAAACTATGCGTTCATATCTTTTCTTCAGAAAGGGTAGGGTGAAAAACACCTGGTCGGGTGAATGTTCATCCAATAATTCGACATATTAAACATGGTAAACTAAGGAATGGAAGGATGGTTCACTGTTCGAGATTATTGATAGAGACTAATACGTTATCATTATATCCAATAAACAATAATGGCGCTTAGTGTTAGGGTGATTTGTGTGTTAGCTTAACAGCGTTCACCTTTAATTGAATTTCGGCGGAATTCGCTGATTAATATTATACTGATATGAACAAGTATGAAAGTCTAATCGCATAACCGACCACAAAAATGCATTGGATTATATGTTTTACATTTCCTGGTAGAGCCTGATTCCAAGATATATAGTGGGAAGTGTCAGTCCCTTAGAACGAGGATCAGATATAGTTAGTCTTCTTATGTTGATCAGCCAAAATTAAATTAAGTTTGTTTGTGGTAACTACCCATAAAACGTCATTAAAAAAAGGTTTATTTTTTCGGATACATTTATTGCATCCTGAATAGAAATAAATACTTCCCTATCTACTGACTCAAGTTTTATTTGACCTTGTTACTGCAAACAAACGTGTTTACAATCATGGTCTCACAAGCGACCTTTGTAACAAAAGGAGTTATCTAACTGATGACCAAGGGTTTTATAGTCACTTCCTCGTTGGACGGCGGTCTTCCTGCTAGTCACAGGCCCTCACAAGAGTTTGGGGATGGTGCGACACACCATGGCGTGAAACGTACTTTGGGTGAAACGAGAAATAAACGGTTTACCTCACAACAAAAACACCAGCATATTCTAGAAGTATTGCTCTATACATGTATATTCCCGTCCTCAAATTATTATATTTGTGTAATGTTACACCTTTGTCGACCGAATAAAAGTCCAAGCTCGCTGTTCATTTTACCCTGTTCACAGAGCTGATGGCCCGCCTTTCTCAAACCGACTTTTATTGCGATTGGTCAGTCGCTTGAAGCCTTCAGCAACCAAATATGGAAGTACAAAATGGCAGACTTAGCAGACTGACAGCGAAGTGAAAATGACCAAGTATATTGCAGACAAAGTGTACCCTAACCATGTCCTACATCATCGACTGCCTAACATATTGTGTTTTTGTGATGTCCATATTGAGCCAGGATAATTACATACAACCAGATGTTCAGACTTTGTCTGTATTAATTTATGTAACAGAAATAGTTAATTGGATACAACATTTGAGCATGGATATTTCTTAGATATCTTTACCACGTCACATTTCAAAATTCTTCATCGTAACATGACATTATATTCTAATGGGGGGAAAATATGTCTCATTATTATGCAAATTTGTTAGATGTTCATTTTATCTCTTCATCAACGCACGCTACAGTTAATATTGCCCCCTGTGGCGGATGTTTAAAGAACTTATTTTATCTCCATTTTACAAGGTTGTAGCTCTATTTCAGGGAGCAAATTCAATGATGGAAAATATTTGTAAATTGTGTTTTGAGCTGCACACTACACACAGAAGGAGGTTTTAAATACATGGGCCTATACCCGCTCTGTTGTGTTTCAGTTAAATTATTGTGTCTGCTAAAATTATTCGGGCCTTGATGGAGAAAGGTGTATCAGGGGACATGATCTGACAGTATGAAAGAAATCAAGTCATTATTGAATAAATTGGTCATTGAATAATAATAATTCGGCTTTTTGTCTTTCGTGCTCTTCCAGTCAAAGCCTAAATAGTATTATCTCCTTATTCTAAATTCATTTCGTGTTTATCTAATAACTTTGATTATTCTTCATTTTGGCGACAAAGCAACTACCTAGCAAAACAATAAGCCAGGAGCTTCCACTCCTCATTGTCGTCATGCTTTCCCCGTTTACATCTGGGAGCTGTGGAAAGTTGTAAATTTGATTTTCCCGGCAGAACTATTGAATGAGTATTTGCATATGTGGTTGCCAGAGACTTCCCGTGCCTGACCATTCGGAATCAAAGTCGTTTTGAGAAAAGGCGGGTTATCAGCTCTGCGAGACGCGCAGAAGTGACAATGATCTTGGATTTTAAATCGCCCAATCGGCAAAGGTGTAAACGTGCACAAATCTAATAATTTGTCGAGGGGTATATATAGATCAACACTTCCAGAATATGCTGGTGGATTTGTTTTGAGATAAACCGTTTATTTCTCTTTTACCCAAAATACGTTTCACACCTTGGTATGTGAATATAAAGCCTGCTGTTATGTATAGATTAGGTATTTCGACCCTTCACCCTAAAGCTCCCCCCCCCAAAAAAACGACCTGTGCTACTAGTGAAAACAACATTTTACATATGTAGGGCGTTGGAAAAGTATGCCGTGCTGTTCTAGCACGGAGCCTGTTTTACTATACAGTCATTCTGTTAAAGACATTGTCATTTGGAAATATTCTGTGCTGTCACCATGGCTTATAACATATAACTGTCCTCTTGCTCCCCCAGTCCAAGGTAGAATTTAGATTGTATGTATGTTGATTTATTTAGTTAAGAACCGTTATTTTGCATGTTTTCAATTTACGCATGTATTAAAGGTAATGCCTGTTGTGATTTGGTTATAATGAAGCTTCTCGCCTTAAATACTTGGTGAAACATATAACATAGAAAAATGCCACAAAAGGATGAATTTTGTCTGTTTTTTTGTGATACCGTACTATACTTTGCAAGTTCAATTTTGCGGTTTCTAGATCAATCATGTGCATTGTGGAATTCAGCTGCCGTGCCGATCAAAATATTCTAAGAATAGATATACCGGTAAACTATTAATATTCATATATATGGCGTTCCAATTTAATAAATGTTTCATCCCTTTTCAAGGGAGGTCTGAATAAAATATATTCGAAATCTTCTGAAAAGAAACGAACTTTTTCCGGTGGATAGTTAAAAACAAATTCCGAATCCTTTCCGAGTTCAGTAATTGGATCATATGCGAACGCGAAGCTTAGATAGAGCATGTGTCCAAATGAGATCTGTACCCTTATTACATTAGCGATTGAAAAGTTTGTTACCGAATTGACTAACTTCCGGTTTCATGGTGGGTTCCATCTTGAATTCTGTGATTTGATGCATGACGGGAGGTACGATTTCTCTGTAAATCGGGAAATCATACGCACAAGTGATTTCTTTATGAATCAATAAGTCCAGTAAACAAAAATAAAAAATAACTTCAAATAAAACCTCCAAGAATTCATTGTGAAATCCCTATCAGCGATAAAGTTTAGACTCGTACCTTCCCTTGCTCAAACGGAAATCAGATCTCCGTGCGAGACAATGGCAAGGGACGAGTCTACGATAAAGTTCATACCTCGCCTGCAATTGTATGGGGCGAACATTTGATTGTTCGAAGCTGATGCTGCTTCTTTCGTGTTCTACATGTACTCTGCCCTGTCTAGGGTGTTCAGTATAATAAATATTGAATTGAATTTGTACGAGTCAAGAAAGTCTTGTCGTCTGCTACCAACGTCATACGCTTCGGACTGTCAACACACCAGCGCCGCGGTCATCAAGTGCAACTTTTCCAATATTTCGGCTCAACAAAGGATTGATTTCAGCAGAGGTTTGTTAAAATTTGCTGCACAAATAAGTGATGACATTATTTTACTACTGTCGTTACTTTCATAACCTAGGATTAGTAACTATTAGTAGTTCAACTGCCTTATGCTGCAACAGTAGTATACAAAGGCTAAATTGGCGAAATAGCGCCTCACTGCGCATGCGCAGAACCTTGTTGTGACGTCATAAGTGTGCGCAGAAAAAAAAAATGGGGCGGTATTGGGGCGGTGTGCGCATGCGTGATGTGTGGGAGGTGGGTACAAGATGGCCGCCATGTGGGAGGTGGGTACAAGATGGCCGCCATGTGGGAGGTGGGTACAAGATGGCCGCCATGTGAGAGGTGGGTACAAGATGGCCGCCATGTGGGAGGTGGGTACAAGATGGCCGCCAAGTATGAGAGCTATACGGGCATGTACATATCTATGAGAGCATGTACATATCTACATGTATGAGAACTATAACATGTACATATCTATGAGAGCATGTACATATCTACATGTATGAGAACTATAAGGGCATGTACTGTGGGAGGTGGGTACAAGATGGCCGCCATGTGGGAGGTGGGTACAAGATGGCCGCCATGTGGGAGGTGGGTACAAGATGGCCGCCAAGTATGAGAGCTATACGGGCATGTACATATCTATGAGAGCATGTACATATCTACATGTATGAGAACTATAACATGTACATATCTATGAGAGCATGTACATATCTACATGTATGAGAACTATAAGGGCATGTACTGTGGGAGGTGGGTACAAGATGGCCGCCATGTGGGAGGTGGGTACAAGATGGCCGCCATGTGGGAGGTGGGTACAAGATGGCCGCCAGTGTCAGTGAGTGCAAGATGTGGGAGGTGGGTACAAGATGGCCGCCGTGGGTGGTGGGTGGAACGAAAAAAAAAGTTCCGGCAAAAAAAAAAAAAAAAATGTATTCATGCGCGGTGATGCGGTTTGGCCGTGGTTTTGGCGGTTATTCGGTCTCGGGAAAAAGTAGTCCCTAGATAAAATGGTCCGATGGGGTCGAGTGAGGTATCAAAGTGAAGCTTAGGTGAGGGGGCATCTAATGGGCTGGGTGAGGGGTTGACATATCGGCCTTCTGCGCATGCACGGTGGCCGAAGGGTATGAAAATAGCCTTTTTGGAACTAGGGGAGCCCCTAGTGGACCGATGGGGTCGAGTGAGGTATCAAAGTGAAGCTTATGTGAAGGGGCATCTAATGGGCTGGGTGGGGGTTGACATATCGGCCTTCTGCGCATGCGCGGTGGCCGAAGGGTATGAAAATAGCCTTTTTGGAACTAGGGGAGCCCCTAGTGGACCGATGGGGTCGAGTGAGGTATCAAAGTGAAGCTTATCTGAAGGGGCATCTAATGGGCTGGGTGAAGGGTTGACATATCGGGCTTCTGCGCATGCGCGGTGGCCGAAGGGTATGAAAATAGCCTTTTTGGAGCTAGGGGAGGCACTAGTGGACCGATGGGGTCGAGTGAGGTATCAAAGTGAAGCTTATGTGAAGGGGCATCTAATGGGCTGGGTGAGGGGTTGAAATATCTGCCTTCTGCGCATGCGCGGTGGCCGAAGGGTATGAAAATAGCCTTTTTGGAACTAGGGGAGCCCCTAGTGGACCGATGGGGTCGAGTGAGGTATCAAAGTGAAGCTTATGTGAAGGGGCATCTAATGGGCTGGGTGAGGGGTTGACATATCGGCCTTCTGCGCATGCGCGGTGGCCGAAGGGTATGAAAATAGCCTTTTTGGAACTAGGGGAGCCCCTAGTGGAGCGATGGGGTCGAGTGAGGTATCAAAGTGAAGCCTTCATGAAGGGGCATTTAATGGACTGGGTGTGGGGTTGACATATCGGCCTTCTGCGCATGCGCGGTGGCCCAAGGGTATGGAAATAGACGTTTTGGGAGCTAGGGGAGCCACTAATGGGCCGATGGAGTTCTATGGGGTATCCATGTGAAGCCTATGTGAAGGGGCATCCAGTCATGGGTGGGTGCATGTAAAAATTTTCCTGAAAAAAAAAACGGAAAACGGACTTTATCGAAAAACCTGGGAAAATGCCTATATGGGGTATGAGGGGTATATAGGTCGCCGGGCTTAACGGGGCTTGTCTATCAATAGAGTTATCTCCCCTAGTTCCAGGGTGGGTGTATGTAAAAATTTTCCTGAAAAAATACGGAATACGGACTTTATCCTAAATTACGGGAAAATGGTTATATGGGGTATGGGAGGTATAGCACCATCCTGGGAAACGTACTTCTATACATTTGCGGTAGGGTTGTGGGGTCTCGTTTTACTCGTCTCGTCATATAGAACATGATAGGAAGTGTCCCCGTGCGAATCGGTGAAATTTTTGAAAAAGTACGATATAGCCTCATATAGTCCCATACTGAGGGTATAGGACCGATGTTTGTCCCTCTGGGAAACGTACTGCTATGCATTTGCGGTAGGGTTGTGGGGTCTCGTTTTACTCGTCTCGTCATTTAGAACATGATAGGAAGTGTCCCCGTGCGAATCGGTGAAATTTTTGAAAAAAGTCACCGAGCCCCATATAGACCCATACTGAGGGTATAGGATCAATGTTTGTCCCCCTGGGAAACGTACTTCTATACATTTGCGGTAGGATTGTGGGGTCTCGTTTTACTCGTCTCGTCATTTAGAACATGATAGGAAGTGTCCCCGTGCGAATCGGTGAAATTTTTGAAAAAGTACGATATAGCCTAATATAGTCCCATACTGAGGGTATAGGACCGATGTTTGTCCCCCTGGGAAACGTACTTCTATGCATTTGCGGTAGGGTTGTGGGGTCTCGTTTTACTCGTCTCGTCATTTAGAACATGATAGGGAGTGTCCCCGTGCGAATCGGTGAAATTTTTGAAAAAGTACTATATAGCCTCATATAGTCCCATACTGGGGTATAGGTTCAATGTTTATCCTACTGGGAAACCCACTTCTATACATTTGCGGTAGGGTTGTAGGGTCTCGTTTTACTCGTCTCGTCATTTAGAACACGATAGGAAGTGTTGCGGAGCGAATCGATGAAATTTTTGAAAAAAGTCACCGAGGCCTGGGTAGGCCCATAGGCCTATACTGCATGGCTATGGGTGTATAGGCCCATACGGGGTGGACATGTTGGAGTCTAGGTGGGCCACTCATGGTCCAATGGGGTCGAGTGAGGTCTTATTTTGAAGCTCTCGTGGAGAAGCACTTGACTACACTAATGGTTCGTCCGTGTTCAATAGTCTGCGCATGCGCAATCTGGCCGTAGTATAGAAAACAGGCATTTTGGGTGCTATGTAGGGGTGTGTTTGGGTTAGAGATGAGCTAATCACGGTTCGAATGGGTCGTGTGAGGTGTCAAAGTGAAGCTTGTGTGGGGTAGAGTCAGAATGGTGTGTTTTTGAATGCACGTCGCGTTAATCTGCGCATCCGCAGTTGGTTGTAGTAAGTAAAGTGGCCATTTTGGGGCAGCGAAGGAAGTTATTTGGGGTCGAGATGGGCTAATCACGGTTCGAATGCGTCCTGAAATGTGTCATCTTGTAGTTCTCGGGGTGTACATTCCGATTTGAGGGATGTTCGCGTCATGTGTGACGTCATCGGTGACGTCATCGGTACGAGTAGTAGCGAAAGTTGCCATTTTCGGGCAGTACATGAAGGTATTTGGGGTCGAGATGGGCTATTCACGGTTCGAATGCGTCCTGGAAGGTGTCATCTTGTAGTTCTCGGGGTGTACATTCCGATTTGAGGGATGTCCGCGTCATCTGTGGCGTCATTGATGACGTCATCGGTACGAGTAGTAGCGAAAGTGGACATTTTGTGGGTGCGTGGGGTGAGTTTGGTGTAGATAGGGACTATCCTTAGTCCGAATGCGTCGTGTGAGGTGTCATTTTGTAGCTCTCGAGGTGTACATTCCGAGTTGAGGCATGTCCGAAGCATCTGTGACGTCATTTTTGACGTCATCAGTAGGAGTAGTAGCGAAAGTGGACATTTTGAGGCAGTGAAGGAAGGTATTCGGAGTAGAGAGGCACCATTCTTGGTCCGAATGCGTCCTGAGAGGTGTCATGTTGTAGCTCTCGGGGTGTACATTCCGCGTTGAGGGATATCCACAGCATCTGTGACGTCATTGGTGACGTCATCAGTACGAGTAGTAGCGAAAGTGAGCATTTTGGGGCAGTGAATGATGGTATTTGGTGTAGAGATGGACCATCCGCGGTGCGAATGCGTCGTGTGAGATGTCATCTTGTAGCAACGCCCACCAACGCCATTCTTAATGCATCAACGCCCAGGTGAAATAGCTCAGAAGCTCTGATATTCCATGGAATTGTCACTAATTCTTCGAAATGCAGTGACGCCAGTCGACGCCCGTCGTTACACCTTAACACTCTAACATAACACCATGATATAGACCGGACAGAGAACAACAACAGCAACAACAACAATGATCACACATAAGAGAACAACAGCAAGAAGAAGTTTTTTTTCATATAGTTTATTCTCCCCAATGTTACATCATACCCACGTTGGGGGAGCCGCGTTGGGTATATTTACAATTCAAGAATATTCTTGTCCAATCAGAGGCCACCATTTGCATCTGTCATATTCGTTCCTGTTTGTTAGATGTATTCTCGAGGGGGAGTTCAGGAAGGTATTTGGTGTAGAGATGGACCATCCTCGGTCCAAATGGACCGTGTGAGGTGTCATCTTGTAGCAACGCCCACCAACACCATTCTTAATGCTTCAACGCCCTGGTGAAATAGCTCAGAAGCTCTGATATTCCATGGAATTGTCACTAATTCTTCGAAATGCAGTGATGCCCGTCAACGCCCGTCGTTACACCTTAACACTCTAACATAACGCCATGATATAGACCAGAGTGAGAACAACAACAACAACAAGGATGACACATGAGAGAACAACAACAACAAGAAGTTAACACATGAGAGAACAACAACAACAAGAAGTTTTTTTCATATAGTTTATTTTCCCCAATGTTACATCACACCCACGCTGGGGGAGCCGCGTTGGGTATATTTACAATTCAAGAAGATTCTTATCCAATCAGACGCCACCATTTGCATGTTTCATATTCGTTCCTGTCCGTTAGATGTATTCTTGTCCAATCAGAAGTCTCCATTTCAGAAAGTGCCATCTGAACCGTTTATTCTAATCATCGTCGGACAGGCCAGGATACCGTTAAGGCAACATATCCTCAGATAGTTGTTTACGCATTCTGAGTATCTATCAGTGCATGGGTGAATACTTTCATCCGATGGAGGTGGTGGTCAGTTTAACCACGAAGAACCCAACATTGGTCATTATCTCCACTATCCACTTGGTGTTACAATTCAAGAAGACTTGTCCAATCAGAGGCCACCATTTGCATCTGTCATATTCGTTCCTGTCCGTTAGATGCATTCTTGTCCAATCAGAAGTCTTCATTTCAGAAAGTTCCATCTTCGGCCATGTTCGCTCTGAACCGTTTATTCTAATCACCGTCGGTCAGGCCAGGATACCGTTGAGGCAACATATCCTCAGATAGTTGTTTGCGCATTCTGAGAATCTATCAGTGCATGGGTGAATACTTTCATCCGATGGGTTGGTCGGTCAGCTTGGTCACGAAGAACGTAACATTGGTTACCCTCTCCACTTTCCACTTGGTGTTGGGGCGTTGTTGTTGGGCCCATTCCAAGGGATCCACGGTGTCCAGGTTCTCCAGCATCGTCTCTAGCGACGCCGGGTTAATGATGGTAAACGGTTGGTCAAATACCTGGATGTTACTGCTCGAGTAAAAGTATCGGACTTGGTCTGTCTCCTTATGCCGCAGCACATAACCAAACGCCAGATTTAATTTGAAGGACGTAGCTTGATCTTTGAAGATGGCTTCCACGTAGCTAGGTAGACGGGCGAGGTCGGTCAGTCGAAAATTGTAGATATCTTGAATAGGGCGATGACGGTAGAAACAGTGCCGTATCATGGACCAGTGGCGCCGATAAATGTCACTCACTGGCTGGGCGTCCTGTAAGAGATCGCTACAGTTATGGGCTCGTCCAGAAAATGTTCGATGTTGTCAGGCGTATGACTCGAAACCGTAACGGAGGGGTCCGGCTGGATATCCAGGCCCTCCTGGACCGTGGGTATAGGCAGGCTCTTCGTCATCGCATCACCAGTGGCGTTCGTCTCTCCGGGTTCATCTTCACTGGGTCTGACCTTCCGCGGCTCCTCTTTAGTGGAAAGTTGTCGCCCAAACCGTAGAGACGGGGCATGCATCAAACGTTGGTGCTGTCTAAACCGACTGGGTCGTTTGAAGAGTCGACCACAATCATTACCGCGGTGGAAACCTTTACACTGCGCGCGCCGGGGTCAAAGGTCAGTTCCGGTCACCTTTAGCGACGTACACCAAACAGAAGCGAGTATTTAAAATCCGTCACAGAGCTCTCGTCCAATCAAAAGCGAGTATTTTGACCCGGTGCATTATGGGACATATCCAAGATGGCGGTTCCAAAATGGCGGATCCAACATGGCGGCTCCAAAATGGCGGCTTATGAGAGCTTCTGGACATGGACCTGATAGAAGTCCAGAATGGTGGAACATTCGTAAACATTCGGGCACTTTTACATCCGGGGACTTTTACATCCGAAGAGACACGGAAGTGCCCGAACATGATATCAGCTAGCGTGCTATAAAAGGGAAGCGGTCTGGCCGTTTCATCAGACACTCTGTCAACCACCAAGATGTTCACTTGTACTACGTGCTCGAAATCATTCACTCGTCTGCACGACTTGCGCCGCCATGAGGCTACCAAGCACGAAGGAACCGCCCGGTATAACTGTACGATATGTACACTGTCGTTTCAGCGCCCGGATCATTTACAGCGCCACACACGTGCACGCCATGAAGTACCCAAGCGTCCATGCGAAGAATGTGGTCGGCTTTTCAAACTGACCAGTCAGTTGCTGCGACACCAACGCACACGACACCCTGTTCCGCAGCCACGTTTGCAGATAGAAGAGCCCGTAGGCATCAATATCGAAACAGGGGGAACTCCCACCCATCGCACGAGGGCCGATGATGATGTCGCCCTAATTCAACAGTCAAATTCCGACGACAAGACCTTGGGCCAGATTTTGTACGACGTGGAGGGCAAAGTACACTTCGTGGACGAAGCCATAAATGTTCCCAGCGATCTGTCACACGAAGACCATCCAGTGAGTGACATTTATCGGCGCCATTGGCCCATGATCCGGCACTGTTTCTACCGTCATCGCCCTATTCAAGATATCTACAATTTCCGACTGACTGACCTCGCCCGTCTACGTAGCTACGTGGAAGCCATCTTCAATGATCAAACTACGGCCTTCAAATTGAATCTGGCGTTTGGTTATGTGCTGCAGCATAAAGAGACAGTCCAAGTCCGATATTTTTACCCGAGCAGTAACATCCGGGTATTTGACCAACCGTTTACCATCATTAACCGAGTGTCGCTAGAGACGATGCTGGAGAAACTGGACACCGTGGATCCCTTGGAATGGGCCCAACAACAACGCCCCAACACCAAGTGGACAGTGGAGAGTGTGACCAATGTTACGTTTTTCGTTACCAAGCTGACCGACCAGTCCCATCGGCTGAATGCGTCACTCATGCACTGATGAATACCATAACATGCCGTACATACTCTATATGTCTACATGTTGATCGTTGACGGTACGGAGGTGACCGAAGAGACACGGATGTTACCGAAGATGTCACGGCTCGGCCCTCGACTTGGGGATAGTTGAACTGAGTGTGCTAAAAATAGATCACCAGCTAGCGTGCTATAAAAGGGAGGCGGCCTGGCCGTTTCATCTGACACTCTGTCAACCACCAAGATGTTCACTTGCACAACCTGCCAGAAGCTGTTTACTCGTCTAGATACGTTACGACGCCACGAGGCCTCCACCCACAACGATGCTCGGTATACTTGTATAATCTGCGCACGGTCATTCAATCGGAAGGATCATTTACTGCGTCATGAGAGGGTACTCCACGCGGGTGCGACGGCGCCTTATGTAATGATTGTGGTCGACTCTTCAAACGACCCAGTCGGTTTAGACAGCACCAACGTTTGATGCATGCCCCGTCTCTACGGTTTGGGCGACAACTTTCCACTAAAGAGGAGCCGCGGAAGGCCGTGACCCAGTGAAGATGAACCCCGGAGAGACGAACGCCACTGGTGATGCGATGACGGAGAGCCCGCCTATACCCACAGTTCAGAAGAGCCTGGATATCCAGCCGGACCCCGCCGTTACGGTTTCGAGTCATACGCCTGACAACATCGAACATTTTCTGACGAGCCCATAAATGTTCCTAGCGATCTGTTACAGGACGCCCATCCAGTGAGTGATATCTATCGGCGCCATTGGTCCATGATACGGCAATGTTTCAACCGGCATCGCCCTATTCAAGATATCTACAATTTTCGACTGACCGACTTCGCCCGTCTACGTAGCTACGTGGAAGCCATCTTCAA
>JAVTVY010051204.1:0-25548 GCA_036873755.1 Hanleya hanleyi
TGGAACCTCTTATTTACATATGTACAAAATTCTTGTTTGTGTCATTAATTCCTGTGCCCTTCCTTTCTCACGTTCATCAAAATTCTTATCCCGTAACCCATAACAGATTTCTTTCCTCAGGGTCGTAGATGAATGAATAAACTGTAATATAACCTCCTTGTCTGTCCGTCTGTCTGTCTGTCCCTCCCCTTCCATATTTGGAGAAGTTCTCATTCAAATTCTTGTCTAACTTCCCAAACTTCTTTAACAAAATATTAAGAATGGAGCTTTCGGTCTTGTCTAAGACGTAGTTATCAAACCCCAATATCTCGAGTATGGCCAGATCACTATCTCAACATATACTCTGTCACCATAAGCCGTTTGTTGTGTGTGATAAACGCTCTTTCAGCTTCTTCCTCTTCTCCCTGAACCTACTACAGTCCGAAAGTAAATGTTTACCATCCTCAATTTCTCCACATGTTCTACACTTCTTTTCTTCCAAACTCCTATTCAGTCTGCTACGAGTAGGCAGTGCTCCAGATCTAGCCCTAGCCAACCAAAAAAAGTCCCCTTCCCAATCTACATATTTCTCCCGTTCGGGACAATCTTTATTCACATATGCTGTCAGTGATGTTTTTCAGCCAACCCCCTCTTTCATTCATCCACCCAAGCATCCTGTATTTTAAGGGCCACCTCTTTTCTTCAGGCTTTAACCCCGTCCTTTATAGCCGACAGATCGATGTCATATCTTTCACTGAGTGTCCCGATTTCCTTGAACCACCCTGTCTGTACTTTCATGCACCGTCCCTCCTCCCACAATATTTTCGCCCACCTATCCCCCCCTAATGCACTAAGCCGCCCATAGTAGTTTAGTTTTTGCTTGGCTACTTTCTCTGACATTTTACTCCACCCGAGCTCCCCGTATATGGCTTGTACTGCCGTCATCTGATAAACCCCTAATATCCATCATCCAGCCTGGAGTTCCACTAAATCCAAAGCGACTAACGTTTTTCTGTCTAGCTCTACTATCTCCACTCCATACAATATTCCTGGCACCGCAACTCTCTCCCAAAGAATTCTAGCACACATACTACGATTGCAAGAGCTGCTACTTATGGATTTAACTAATCCTAGCATTGTTTTTGCCTTCCTAACCATCTCCTGTTTCTGATCCACAAAAATTGGACCCTTTGCTCTCACTTTCACTCCCAGATATTTGGATTGTTCTACTTCCCCTATTTCCATAGCGTATTCCTCTGCTTCAGTCACAGCCATTTGCCCTTGTCCGGTTTAACCTGTCCACTGACCATGCCACAACTCTTCGTGGGGCTGTATGTAATTTTACGTTCAAAGCCAAATTTTCCCGCTATTTCTAAGAGAAGTTGCATCTGTTTTCTTGACTCGGCTAACAGTAAAAAAAAAATTCCTGGCATGAGTTGCTTTTCTATCTTCACCCCCAACCCACTAGCCAGTAGCCGTCGCCCTAACTCTGCCAGGTACAATGCGAATACAGGTGATAGTACGCATCCTTGTTTCAAACCTTCCTTCAGTTCTATGAATTCCGTTTCCACATCCCCGAAAGCTACCCTGAATTTTACTGCCGCATATAAGCTTTTCAGTATACTTAAGATCTTGCCATCATACCCTAATCCCTCCAGAACTGCCCACAGTGCCTCTCTCCACACTCTGTCATATGCTTTCTTGATATCTATGAAAACCACACAACAACCCTGATGTCTAACACGTCTCTGTTCTAGAATCTGTACGAGTACATAGCGATTGTCTTGCACATTCTGTCTTGCACCCGCCTGTACCTCACCTAGTAACCCTCTACTTTTCACATCTCGTTGTAGCTGATACCCACAATCTTTGTCAGTCTTGTTGTTTTCCAGACCTCTGGTATTGTTTCCTCCCTCCACACCTGACAAAACAGTACCCTCATACACTCCCATAACCTTTCACCCCCCTCTTTCATAAACTCATTCGGAATGTTATCTACCCCCATAGCTTTGGATTTTCTCAGTTGTTTTATGACCGCTTCTAGCTCTCACATTCAAAGTCGTTCAGTAGTGCTTCAGTATCGATTGCTTCGTCTTTCGAACCTTCCCTTTCTTCCAGTTTTATGCTCTCCAGAATCTCATTATCCACTACTCTGCTTCCATGCTCCATGGTCACTTCCCTTCATTTCCTTTCCACTATTGCTTTAATGTTTTCCCTACTTGTGATCACCCCATTTTTACCTTTTAACACCCCTGATGACACCTGTTTGTTTCTGTTCCTCACCATTCTCCAGAATGTTCTACTTCCTTCCTTGCCTTCTCGTTGGATCCTATTGACTATTTATTGGTTATGTGTCTTTGTCAACTCATACGCTAATTCTCTAATCCTTTTTCTAGCCCTTTCATATTCAGTTCTAATACCCATGACTACCTCATTTTGCCTCCTCCCTCATCCCTCAACGCTTTCTTCATTTTTTGTCGTGCCGCACTTCTCTCTCGCCTTGCATGTCTCATGTCAGCATTTTCCGGTCTTTCCCCGAAGTTCCATTTTACCCACGGAATAACCGCTTGTGCCGCATCTGTTAACCTGGCGTTGAACATTTCTGTCAGTCTTTCCCCAACTTTCTGTTCGTCCCCCACCCTGAGTCAGTCTACCTCTGCTTCCCAGTCTCTAAATTCTTGTGCTACATTTTCTCGGAAATTGTCCCAATTGGTCTTCTCATTCATAATCCATTTATATTGTATCTTCTGATTCCCACATTCATGTTGGCCCTGTGTCCCCATTTTCATCATCACCCAGTTATGATCACTGTCTACACCGTAGTTGTGAATCTCATCAACAACCATGAACTTTATCTTCTCCAATACATTTTCACTCACCAAAATATAATCTTCCACTGTTTTCCATCCCCCAGTCTCCCT
Source organism: Hanleya hanleyi (assembly GCA_036873755.1). Taxonomy (NCBI): domain Eukaryota; kingdom Metazoa; phylum Mollusca; class Polyplacophora; order Lepidopleurida; family Hanleyidae; genus Hanleya; species Hanleya hanleyi. The sequence goes on from JAVTVY010051204.1 coordinate 2,901, forward strand.
TGTCCAAATTCCTGAGCACTTTGGTGATCTGTTCACTATGTACATACCAGCATTTTTCTCTAGATCCAGGATCCTTCTCTCATTTCTGTTTACCTCTGACTTGTTGCCTGTAATCCCCTCCCCTTCTTTATTTCCTATATGCCCATTCAAATCTCCAAGCAATATAATAATATACCCCATTTCCTTAAGTTTTGTGATTTGTACAGTTAGTAACTCATAGAGTTCCAAGTACTATCGTTCCAAGTACTATCGACACTATCAAGCCCTTTCTGAGCTGCATAGATCACCCCCACTGCATATTTCCCCCCAAAGTTTCCGGAAGCCCACTCTATTTCGTTGATTACTTCCTTCCATTCTTCGACGTCTAACAGTCCCATATTCCCCATTGTTATTTCGTATCCCTGCCTTTTCTGTTTGACCGCTACTGCTACACCTCCCCCTGAGTTTAAACTATGCCGTCTACCTTCAAAAACCCTGTACCCCCATGCATCCATTTTCATATCCACTGTCTCTTTGGAAAGCTTTGTTTCCGCCAAACCTACCACATCAAGATCCGCTATCCCGGCTATCTCGCCCATTTCTCCTAACTTTCCACACGCACCTGCCAGTCCTTCTATCCTCCCTATCCCATTCACAACCCCCACAGACAACCATTGCTTTGCTTTTTTTTAGCTCGGGCCATTCTTGTTCGTCCGTACTTCTTTTTTCTCCCTGTATTTCCCTTGCTAATCCCCTTCCCAGGGCCCTGTTCTAGTTTAAATGTGTCTTAGTTTCCCCCTCTACTGTGCTTGCTACCTCCCTGACAAAATTCACTAGTCCGTCTCCAGTGACATCAAGATGTAGGCCATCTCTAAACATGCCGATGTCCCTAACTGGAGTCCCTTTCTTCCAAAACGAGGCATACCTGCAAAACCCCCACCCCATTTCTGTAGCTGCTATTTCTAGATCCCTGTTCAATTTCTGAATCTCACAGTTGGTGGCCTCACCATCCCGCGTCCTTGGAAGTACCCCCGAAATAACCCTAGGTATTTCATCAAACAGTTCCTCTCTCAGCTTCATAAACTCCCAGGTCTCTTCTACGATTGCCTCTCTGGGCACAAGACCCCTACTGACATAATTCGTCCCAGCATGTTATATCAGACAAGCCAACTGATCTTCTCCAACCAATCCCTCCACCAATGACTGAGGGTTGCTACGTATTTGTTCTACGTTATATCCAGACAGACCCCTTACACGTACACTAATTTTTCCCCCCAACATACTTTGTAACCCCTCCTGTATGGGACGTACGATGGAGTCCCCTATAACTACCACTACGTTTTCCTTTTCCACCTTGTCCTTCTCATTTATAAGAGCTGAAGCTCCCCTTTCACATTCAGTAGACCCATCTCAGCTTCCCTCAGACTTATCCCCTCTAATACCCACCTCGTCAATTTCTTCCTGCTCCTCTGGTCCCTCTTTCTCTGAAGATATTCCCCTTCCCTCTTTCCCTCCCCCTTCTCTTTTCTCATCTTCTTCACACATTCAGTTCTGTCCCCTCTGTTTCCATGGCCCTACTTTCCGTAATTTCCGGATTAACCTGATACGAGGGGTATCCACTCGGTATCATTCCACCTTCCGTACCTTCCCCATACTTCCCACTCTGAATTACCTTCTCCTCTTCTAAGTCTGTTGTGTATGTCATTTCCTTGTACCCCTCAAATTCCTCACCACTGATTTTCTGATCGACCTTCTCTCTAACTCTACCCATGACATCTAACTTCTCTCCCACAATCTCTTGCATAACCTCAACAACTGCCTCTAACCATATCTGCGATCTTCTCTCTTTCTTTTTGCATTCCTTCAGTTCGTCCTCCATCCCTTTAACCCTACATCGAATACACACTATTTCAGCCTCCCCCTTTCTCTCCACCAGTTCTTCTTCATCCACCATCCCCATCCACGCTCCACATATCGCACATGTAAAATCCCCACCACCTCTATCTGCTAAGAATTCCACACAATCATCTTCCATCTCCCTCACCCAGTGAGCTTCTGAGCTCGCCATATGTGTCTTCCAATCTACTATACCTCGTCTAACTAACAGACCCTGATATCTACTCGGACAAAATACACTTTGTTTTTATACTTTTTTATATATTTATTTAGTTATTGGTTATTGGCTTCTTTTTGTTGCCCACAAAAACGAACCACAAAACAATACTGAATTTGTATGAACGTATATATCTATATACACACGGTCACCACTCCTCTGCCTATACAAACACACTTATGAAACAAATGTCCTCCTAATAATTAACTACCCTATTTGGCTTTATATAGACTCTAGACCTACAAGGTGTGTGTTCACTAATTAATGTATTATTTGGACAGAAATCTAGCAATATATTAATTTCTTTGTCTCAACTGCTTCCCATATATTCTAACCAACCTGCTCACCCTGTGCGCACCCCGCACTCGCCGACTCTTCACAAAACTAGTGCAATCGCACCAACAACAACGCTTGCTGTTCTACGCTCGCTGACCGAAAATTACACGAAACTGACGCGCCACGATTACTATAAAAAAATATCCGTAAAACTGCTCGACTTGACAGAACCGAACTTGAATTTTTACACTTCAAAAGACTGCGGTGTCTATACAGATCGGACTCCAGGCAATACAATGGCGACAATGCAGTCCCGAAATTCGCCCCCAGCCGAAGCCAATTTATAATTATTTTTCTATACAACAATGAATTCAAATTAGAAATATATACAGTTTTGAACTTCAGTAACTAAATAAAACACAAATTAGGAACAATATCACCCGTATGGCTCTGTGAAATGCTCAAAATTCCCTGCCGATTTCTTCTGCTGCTTCTCCTCTCCACGCATGCGCTGCGGAACTCAAATTGGCGCTCAGGTGGTGCCATCTATAGGAGGATCGACATGGAAAATAATGCAAGCGAGATCTTGAACCAAGGTACCCACTCACTAAATTTGAAAAGAAGCCCTTCACCTTTTTAGAAGTTATTGTCCAGAAACTGAAGTCGGACGGACTGACGGAAGGACCCAATACCATAGTCCCCCTCTAGCCCTTCGGGCTTCGGGGTTCAAAAATATACAAAATTCTTATACTTGCATTCCAATTGATGTTAATTTACCGTTTTCCCTGGTTTTCTGGAATTGGTTTGATATGCGCGTTTACCAACAGACACTCTGCAGCACCATGGAACCGAATGTAGCAGTACATCTGGGGCGGCTTTTTGACGTAGTGCCGGGAATACGTCATACCTATCACTCGTATCCTCCTTTCTCCTATCTTTGTATAATCATCATAATAGGCCGAGAACACGAACGTGTGATTTTCACCATCCACTGATTGGAATGTTTGCTCGTCTTCGAGTCCAGCTAACTGGTCACATGTATGGATACCTGGAAAAGTTACTACCAGCGAGTGTCGGTCCTCCGTAACAGATTCATCAGCTTTGGGTATATCCAGTTTCGATGAGTTTTGGAAGAATGGCGATAATTGAATGAAGATGTTAAATATTGCCAGCACGAAGGATAGCAACATTATTTTGCGCAAGCTGTCACTTCTTTTAAGATGGCTTATTTTAACCATCTTTGTTTCATAATATTATTTCAATTCGGATTTACTCATGTCCTGAAATGATAAAAGTCAAATCTTACAGTGAGTCAATATACGAACATATAATGTTGTCGTATTCATCACACAGTCATATAGGTACATACTTCTTACCTTGATGAATCTGTGCAGTGTACTCATTGTACGAGTACAATTATTTCATTATCATTGCAGATTTACATACTATATCTCATCCCCAAGTGCCCAGACTTTGTATACCATACTACACCCCTTCACTCATTCAGTTCAGGTTGGTTATAAATTCGAGCCATATAAACAAGTTCTAGCCACAGTACCAAACGAAGCCGTCAAGTTGTTATACATACATATTACAACACATATAAGGGAGGTGGGAAGAGGTGCCGACATACTGACTGCGTCACATGACTGCACAGAATAGTCTTCTGGTTAACCTATTCTAAAGCACATACCAAGAATCTAACAATTCGTGATATGTGTAATTAAGGCGTTTGTTTGAACAGCAAATATACCTTACCGGTTCTCTTCGTGGCTGCTATTGAATGAAAAGTTTCCTGAGAAAAGTTTAATCCTTGAATTATTTCTCCGTTTACTATTTTCTCAGACAGACTCTATAATATCTTGGGTAGCCAGTATATGAGACGGCTGTATACTGGCACAAACTAACAATTGCACCGCCCATTTGAAAGAGTGTTTTTTAGTGCTACAGGTAAATGTTTTGTGTTGGTTTAAATGTCAAATGCAAGAAACTGAAAAATAATTGCGCTGGAAGGAAAGTAAAACTGCGTCAGACAATGGAACAGCCCTGAAAAAGGCGCTGGTGTTCGTCGAATAAATATAATGGAAATATTTGTGAGCATATGGTGGTGACTTCATATTGTTCATTCGAGAGCATGACTTTTCATTCCTAATAATCAATTCGAGCGACCAATCTGAATTTTTTTCGTGGCGAATTATGTACCATTGTCGAGGTATGTGAGATTTCAGTGTCATATGGTTTAGATACACTCAATTCCTTCGAGTTTTTGACGACTTCGGTGAGTTACACCACGATGAAATATAAGGTCTATGCGTTTGACCATTCAACCTTCGGTCATCTAGGTCAACCCCAGACTTAAATCCATCGTGAAATATATCAGCTGTTTTACCACTTTAAACAATTGTCTATTTGTTAATTAGATGCAGAGGGCATGCCAAAGATCAAATAAAGAATGACACTCGTGACGATTTTCGTCAACGCCACAGATCATTATTGCAGAAAGGACCAGGTATTTTTAGATGGGTAAATGGCCCTAGAACATGTGCGGTATAATTGTCAAAAATAAAATATTACATATACAAGAAACTGTTCAGTTAGCATGATGTACACTATTATATTGTATACTCAGAAATGTTTCAAGGCACCGAGTCTCATCATTCTCGAACAACAGGGCCGTGAAGTAGTGCATTCGTGCAAAATCGCCAATTTTGAGGAGAAAACACCTCATATTTCTTTCTATAAACATAGCCAGATAAACGATAGCCAGGACCAACTTGATACAGCATACTCGCGTAGTCGTAAACCAAATCTGGTTCTGGCTATCGTTTATCTTCATATGTTTACAAAGAACAATAAGAATTGTTTTTACCTCAGAATCAAATATTTTGCACAAATGCACTACTTTACGGTCCTGTTACTCGAGAATCATGAGATTTTTCTAAGTATACAATATAATATTGTACTCTATGCCAATTAAACAATTTCTGGTAGTGGAAGTATTTATGTTGGTACTTCTGTATTTCACCTGACCTGGGGTCATTTACCCATCAAAAGATACAAGGTCCTTTGTCAAACACATCTTCACAACGTCAAGGTTTCTTCTTGATCCTAAGGATAAAGATACCCCTGGTTTTATCGAGGATGGTCAAAAAAGGCTATGTACTACCAACAGCCTCTATTCAAAGTTATCAAATTCGGTTATAAATCTCGTTCACTGAATGCAAAATACGATCGAATCGAGCAAGATCTCTGGCGCTACGTTTCGTAACTTGTGTCTAATTCCGCTTGACTCAGGTCTAGTGGTCGATTGAATATCATTTGTTTTATATCTCCATGATGCACGAATGAACAGTAGCAATCAAAGTGTGACTGAGATATATCCTTCTCTAGATAACAACTTGCTGTCATCATTGAATGATGCCTCGCTGACATCAACGAAAACTTTTCGTTATATATATTCCCTTATCTGTAATTGAAGCTATCTGTGGTATGAAAAAGATTTTTCGATTACTGACGCGAAAATCCTTTGTGGATGACGGCTGAATACTGAATGTCGGATCTGACGCTTAGAACATAGCCTTTACCTCTTCACGAATACAGTGGTTATTGATTACAAATAAGGAGGTCAAATGTCGTATTCCCTATACTGTTGGCAATAAAGAAGGAAACGGTGATTGTCGAATATAAGGAGGTCATCTAAATAACCTCTGGTCTACCCGCTTTGCTCTCCGTAATCGGTTCGGGGTTCCGATTATATTTAGGACAGCTACAGCTACGTACACATGTATACGATTATCCGATAACGACAATGCGGCAACGACAATGGCAACGGCAACGGTAATACGTTTTTGGTGTACACATGACTACGGCTATAAGTATAAAAGCGGATGCTACATGAGAAATGGACGACGACGACTTTACAAGCCCTAAAAAGCGCGTATGTTGCTGCTGTGACGTCATAAAACCGCACGACTTAAGTCCGACAACGGCAAAAAATCGCTCCAGAACCGATTCCAATAATAGACGGATAATAGTATCGCATTGCCGGATAGTCTTATCGCACTGTCGTAATCGTTACGCATTCATGTGTACGGACCAATTCATTTTCCTACGATCGATTTTTCCCCCGTTGCCGTATTGTTGTTGCCGCATTGTCGTTATCGGATAATCGTGTACATGTGTACGTAGCTTAAATGGGAAACATCAGATAGTGCCGTCATATTTCGTCGTCAGAATGTAATATTTTATATACACCTGGAAAAAAGTTAAGCACCCCCTAATATAATGACTAATAACACACCGATGTTAAGGTTTAGCCTGTGTCTGGTGGTAGGTATGATAATAATGATGGTCCAACAAATGGTGGCGAACGTCCTTCATGGAAGGTGACACGAAAAAATATCATGGGAAGCATGTGAAAAAGGGAACCCACGAATTTTCCCAAATGCCGTTTGTGCACGCCCCATATTTCGGTATTTAATGTGCATGGGTTGCAATATTCAATCAGTATCTGCCACCATGGCACGAAGAAGGATATCAGATGCACAGAGATGGCAAATTATTGGTATGCATTCAACCGGTATGTCCTTTAAAGCAATTGGTCGTCAACTCAATATCCACTACACAGTTATCAGCCGTCTGGTGAGGAAACACGACACCGGGTGACATCACAACGTCAAGACAGGGCAGTTCTGAGGCTAATTTGACGAGATCCATTCGCCACAAGTACTGTTTTGAAGAACCCCTGGTTACCAAATCGCCGTTTCTCCACGAGAACAGTCAGGAATCGCCTAAGAAGTGCCAGGTATCGGTCCAGAAGGGTCATCAAACGTCCTCTCCTGAGTGATCATCACCAACGAGTACGTTTGGCTTGGTGTATAGCACGACACCGCTGGAATCTGAGGAGTTGGCGAAGAATTCATTGGTCGGATGAAAGCCGGTTCCTTCTTCATGTAACCGATGGACGCGTGAGAGTTTGGAGGCAGCCAAATACTGCCTATACACCAAGAAACATCAAACCGACAGTTGCCTTTGGTGGGGGTTCAGTAATGGTGTGGGGCTGTGTCTCTCATGACTGTAAGCTTGACATGGTAACAATACGTGGGAATCTGAATGGCGATCAGTACATCCGGGATGTCCTTGCCCCAGTTGTTGTCCCCCATTTTGATAACCATCCTCTTGCTACCAGACCTGTGTTTATGGATGACAACGCTAGACCGCACCGTTCTCGTGCAGTGACAGCATTCATTCAGAATAATGCAGTGACTCATCTTCCTTGGCCCGCCATGAGATCTGATCTGAATCCTCTGGAGCACATTTGGGACATTCTTGGGCGTCGAATACAAGCACGTGAACCTCCAGTACAAAATCTGCGTGAGTTGGAAGCAGCTTTGCACCAGGAATGGCGACAGTTTCCTATGCAACGGATACGACGATTGACTGGGGGATGCGACGCCGGGTAGAGGCAGTTATCCAAGCACGTGGAGGATACACCAGATATTGAATTGGAAAACTTTCCCTTGTTACAAATGACTTTTTTATCTATTCATATCCAAACCATGTTGCCTGGTTAACTCTCCAGCTCCATACTTGTAACGGGTATCATTTTGAGCTCAAACAGTTACTTTTTTGGTACGCCAGTGCTATCATTAAAATGATAAAGAAAACTGTTATTTTGTGTTTTCTTGTAGCCAGAACATGACCTTACATGATAGCATGCAGTTTTACAAACTTACTGTGCGTGCACACCTCTGCTATAGACCAATACATATACCTTTGTAAATGTTCATGGGGGTGCTTAACATTTTTCCAAGTGTATAGTTGTACTATTGATTTACTAATATAAAAAGAATAGGAAAAAAGGATAAAAATGTCATGTCTAAGTTCACAGTGACAGCTGTATTTCTGCTTGATCATACAGTTTACATTCACACCAAAGTAACTTCTCCGGGGAGAGGTAATTTACCAATACAAGCGTATAACCCGTCCTTTGGACAGAGAAAGAGATATCTCTAGTTTAAAATATTACTCTACGTTGGAACATAGGAAGAAACGAAATCCCAAAAATCTGTAGGTGAGGCTGCGACCGGGTCACTGCGCATGCCGTCTGAGGCCGATATCGAAAACGACGGATATAGAACCCAGGGATGGGAATGATTGACCCTCTTTACGTTGATGATTGCAACCAAACAAGTGAATTCATCCACTTTTGCTCCACCATAAACAGCGATAAAAACAGGATATGTACCTGTCGATTTTTTTTCTCGGTTTTTGATTGCTCTCCTCGACCTTCCGACCAAAAGAGTTACCAGACCCCAATGTGAGCTTGTCCCGCTTTTTGTCTCCTTCCGGAGGCCGGTGGGGAACCTGGGGATACTTGTCCGTAAATCCGGGATTCCGTTATTCCGTAATATTTTTATTGCCCGCGCGATATCCTTTGTTAGGATGTATCGATTGATTTTCAGATTTGAGAAGTGGCTTCTCAAAGGTGAGGGGATGTTTGTTACAGCTTTTCGCCGAGATGCATCAGAAAACATGGCTACCGTCATCTTGGATTTCTCATATATGCATATGCATTCATTGTTCGGGTAATATCTTTTAACAGGACGTATCTATTGATTTTAAATTTAGGTAGTTGCTTCATATAGAGGAGAGCAAGATTGTATTGATTTTTAATCGAGATATGATTTTAAATATGGCAGCTGTCGCTATCTTGCATTTTTCATAAGTGTATATACGTGGGATATTTCTTGTTCAGGCAATATCTTTGTCAGAATGTATCGAATGGTTGACTGCGAATCATTTCCACTGTCTGAACGGAGTGCAATTGCAAGCAATTAATATGCGATAAGAACGTAAATCGGTTAAATATTCCTAAGAATTTGACTTCTTTTACTATCTTGATCTTAGCTCCATCTAATGTTAGTACTGGATATTTGTGCTGGATATACTTTCTACAAAACTGTATACAATTTGTCTTAGCTCCGAAGAACCATTTTCTGGACACCATTTCTGAATTCTACTTAGACAAAGTTGTAATGTTCTCTGAATATTATGTACAAATTTCCATTACACGATATGTTATCTACAAGGAGTGAACCATCAATTGATTTATTCAAAACTGCAGCTAAGCTGTTGGTCTAGATACTAAACAGAGTACTAGACAAAATACTGCCTTGTGGGACACCCTGATCCTGATAGAAATGATAAGATATGGCTGTACCCATATCACCAAAAAGTTGGATATAAAAATGGATGAACGACCTTTTAATCCCATAGTATGAAGGTCTTTAAAAATCCCGTATTTCCAAGTAGCATCATAGGCTTTTTCTAAATAAAAAATATAGAAACCACATGTTCATTGTTGGCGAAAGCGTTCTAACTAAGTGGTCAATGGTACTTTTACGGAAACCAGCTTGAATATCAGTAAGTTTTTTTCAATTTCTAGGTACCAAAAACAAGGCGATCATTTATCATTCTTTCCACTGTTTTACAAACACAGCTATAGTCAATGAAATCGGACGATAATCACCAAGACCTGTATGGTCAGGATTTGGGACTGGTATAATAATGCCATTATGCCATGAGGGTGGAAAGTCTTCTGTCACCCAAAGTCTGTTAAGTATGTGTAATAGGATTTTCTAGAGAAGATTCGGGTAGAGGTTTCAAAAGTCGATAGTGAATATTATCAGGGCCTGCAGCAAAATCGTTAGCTTTCTCGACAGAATCATGAAGTTCCTCAATTGTAAACAATGCGTTATAGCCTTCACGTTTATTGGCGAAAGATTTAATTTCATTCTTCTCTTCTCTTTTTTGGAAACATTGAAATTTAGGTACATAATTATCTGCATAAGAGTTTTCGGCAATTATTTCGCCTAACATATTTGCAATTTCTGCTCTGTCACTTATCACCGTCTTTCCATCGTGGAGATGATAAACACTGACTTTTGGAGCTTTTCCCCTTAATTCTTTGGATCGTATTCCAAACTTTTGTTATTGAAATATGTGTACTGATCTTAGAAACATAATTTTTCCAAGAATCACGTTTGTTTTGTTTTATGGTTCTAGAACTGCTAAAATATTAAATAAAACCGCCTACCTCAGATCTCATTTAACCAACGGATAAAGGAGTCTGAATTCAGTCTAATCGAATGATTCAACAGATGTTTTTCAAATTTGCTATACATGTATGCATATGTTGTCACCAAATGTCGCTTTGGATTGTGTTTAGTCCACATATGCCCATAGACGGAGACAACTTGAGACTATAACTTGGGATTTCGTTTCCGGTCAGTACGATGAGAATGATTCAACGGATTGTTTTCAAATTTAGTATATGAATACTTGTACCATACCACAAAATATCGCTGTATATGTGGCTCACCCATTACGCGAGCTTTGCCACCAAAAGCCATCTTTCGGGAGCCGATGCCATCAAAATGTAAAGTTGAAGACGAACAACAACTAATGAACAGTTGAAATAAAATTATATGTATTGAAAACAAGTAATAAGTAACCCACAATTTTCGTCCAAATACTCTTGGTTCATATACCCTTCGACCCAATATTGTTGGGCCGGAGTAACCAAATAATTCTGAAAGGGGAAATGTTATTATGGAGCGAAGTTTTTTCAAGCATGAGCACTTTTACCCCGTAGCGATCCCACATTCCACGAAGGAATATTGAAACAGATTTTATGGAAAACCCCAAATACGAGCGAACAATAAAGTTATTTTTATCAGAAATGGACTGACAGTGGCATTGTTACCATCTCTGACCTTAGTTTCAGAATTTTAATGACATATCAAGTGAAATATAAAAGTTCCGAGTAATCAACTGCATATACAACGGGAATGGAGGAGGCTGAAACCATCGGGGAAAGGGTGAAACAATTTAGAAAACAAAGCTTTCGAATTAAAAACAAGTTTTATGGTGGCTCTCTGTCTGAACAAGTTTTTGTATCCAGATTTTTTTTTTTGGATGTAGCTGTTTGCTATGTCTGTGGCAAAAAGGATGAAATACAAAAAAGGGGAAATTTTGTAGTTTCTCTCACTCGATCCGGGCTGTCAAATTCTGCAAGACTGCATATTTCTCTTCAATGCGGCTTGCATCTGTTCAGTCAGATTCATATCGCGGATGTTACGTTTTGGCTAGTAGATTGGACCCGGGAATCTGTTCTGATTCTCAGGGAAATCTGCCAAGCTCCCTAATTAAAAAAACAAAAAACAAAAAAACAAAAAAACAAAAAAAATCAAAAACAAAAAACAAAAACAGTTATTCAATTATCTCCTTTAACGGACTTTGCGAACGGGAGAAAATGTTAACAGTGCTATTGAGCACACCACACGTCACTGGCATGATTGATCGTGTTGTCCTTGTCCCTGGTTCCTTTAATTGCATATATATTGTGTAGGTTTTAGTCTGTTCAAGACAATTGTTATTTCACAAACTAGAATCCGACGACTAGTTACAATAATTGAGTGAAAGTATCAATAAACTGTTGTTTAGCCTGTACTGAAGGGAACATATTCTTTCATGACATTGAATTAGGCCACACAAATTTGTTGATAGGGATTCCTCCTGGGTATCTAAATCATCATCTGTGCTTCCTGGATGACAAACAAGAGGAAGTATTTTGATTGTCGAGTAATATATCGGGTTAAGGCACTATGTAGCATGTGGACTGTTTTGTGTTCCAGAGTTCGGTTAAATGACGGCCTCGAAAGCCCAACCTTTTGGGTCCCCTATCAAAAAGAGCACACGTGGGTATAAATGTATGGATAACCAATTGAAGCCCAAAGTCACGTACATGTATATAGGTCAGAATTTGCATAGGAATTAGCAGATGCTAGAACGAAAAAATTATATGCGCGATGTGCAGGTTCTATCCAGAACGGGATATGCTAAATCTGCTTCTCTTCATTGTCCTGGGTTCAGCATCACTGTGTGCCAACGTGCACCGAATTAGCCTGCTGTTTGGTAATACGAGGGAATGTGGAAGTTAGCGAGCACGTCGTCTGCTTGTTGTCTGCTCGCTAACTTTCACTTCCCTTCCTATATACTGCCGTCGTACAATCCGATAATTCGGTGTACGTTGTCACACAATGAACATATATGATAATAAAATTCCACATTTGTATTAATGTATCGTACGTTCCATCTGGACTGTCTGTTGCTTCTTTTAAATGCAATATTATCATTACCGTAGTCAAGAGTCGCGTTCAAGTCGTTTTTTTTCGCTGTGAATTCATTTTCCAGCTCCACAGAACAACCCTGAAAACTTGCATATGACTGGAAATGTGATATCAATGGAAGTGAGACAAGAGTTTTCTCCCATGCATTGCCACAGTCTCTCCCGACAGGCGCAGGCCGATTGGGGCCCTTAGAATCAATGATGGTACACATTCAATACGCTTCCTCAGCTTTGACTTTCAGCTCAGGGTACCTGTCTATATAACACATTGTAGCAGTGTTTATTTCTACCCATCAATGATTTGGCTCAGACCAAGCCAGCCCTTGAGGAAACCACCCCGTGTCTATGTTTCAAAACAATGATCAAAGGAAACAGGTGGCAGGGAATTGATTTTAAAATAGATACTGGACAGTTTTTGTCAAATACACAAGAGCTCTCAGTTGACGCTGATGCAATAAGCGTAGTATCCACAGTGGTTTGATTAGCAGTGCGAGTAAAAATATATTACTGTTTAAAGAATAAAATGATTTCACAGGTTTTCATACACCAGGATGACCGGCGATATCAAACATATAGTATAGGAGGGGTATATATATGTAGATCGGTGTAGGTCGTACCTTGAACACATTTTTTATGATATCACCGTGGTGTATGAAAAGGTGGGATATAATTTTATTCTTAAATAGTAATATATTTTTATTAACAACAAACAACAACATAGACGAAGACACCCACTGCTGTTCATGCCACTGTGCCTTTATCCTGGTGTTACATTCGTTATGTGCTGGATTGGATACAGTTGAATTACTTAATTACTTGGACACCAATCACACTGGTCACGCAAAGTCTGCCGTACAACCCATTCCCCACACCAACCTATCTGTGATACAATTATTTTTTTTTATGGTTAACTGGACGTACCACTCAGCATTGCATTTATTAACTAATGGCCACTTACACTTTGACCCTACATTTTCACGGGGAGTGGCTTGCAACTGATACTTGTTCTTCAAATCGTTCCTTATATAATTACTGGTACATGGACAGAAACGTTTAAGTTATATTACTATTAGTTAATAACTGATTATTTTTTCGTGAAGAGGAACGTGTGTAAATACAGTTAGACACTTGTTCTCTCAATACAATGAGTTATAGACTAGATGTTATTCAAAGGTAGATACTTCATGCTTACAAGTAATACAATCAGCTACAAACTGGACCATTGGTCATGTGCTAAAACTCCAGATTCCAATGTAGGGGAGATTGGGGTACACTGGGATATTTTTCACTATTTGGTTACTATTTTCCTAGTGTGCCCCGGCAAAAGTGTCCCTGCGTGATTTTTCTGTTTTGTGAAAAACACAAATTCATACATATATAATAAATCGATACAATTAGATTGTACCTTTGTCCATCCTCTGTCAATAATACCAAAACAGTAATGAAGTACCGTAGAAAACTTGGTATAGCAAAATATCTTCCTCTGTCTTGAAAATTTACTTGGATCGTTCAGTTTTTAGTTTTTACCACTGATAGTTTTTACTTATAAACAATATAGGTTTGTATGGATATGGTAACTTTCTGCTACTGTCCCACTGTACCCCAGTCTCCCCTACTCCTGAGTTTTCTCCCTAGCACTGGACTATGCTTGTTACAATGTGCCCCACGTCTCAGTCTCCCCTACTCCTGAGTTTTCTCCCTTGCACTGAACTATGCCATCGCCAATGATTATGTGGGAGCAGTTCATTTGTTTGATTTTATTAACGAGAACGCCAGACCGGTCTATACGTAGACATTGACCACATTTGCCATTCACACCTTTCCAGTGAGCACTATTCGACCGTATCTACAAGATCTAAGACTACCAGGACAAATTATGGACAATCCTGTATTGAACTTGTACCGTTTGGTTGATATTGCATTGTAGACAGGGTCAGACGCTAAAATATTAAATTATCCAATCCAAGTCCAATACAATTTCATCCTGATTATGAATATGGCAAAATAATTTATAAGCACATAAGTTAACTTGGGCAACGGATAAACTATCGTGTAATATTATGAAGGTAAATCAATTTGTTATTAATAATTTAAGAATAATTGATCCCTTGTCATAAAACCATTATACGTTAGACCTTATATAGGGACAATTAATGACAGCAGTCATGGAAAATTCACCAGCCACTTTGATCTTGATCAAATGAAGCCTACGATATGTCATCATGGGAAAGTTTAAGAGCTGAAATAGAACATTAGTGTATCTGACTTTGGGAATCCTCAGAGACGTGTGACGTATTACAGTAATACGTACATACTTGGAGTGGAAACCGCAGCGCTACGGTCATTTATTGAACAAATCAACTGACGACATCTGATTTGTCATTGGGAAGAGAAATTTAATTTGGAAGAAAATGCTTTCGAATGCTTCCGTTGGGTTTGTGCACGTTTTGTAGGAAAAGGGGGTACTGTCTAACATCTGTATCTTGGTGTTTTTTTATCATCATCCATCGTGGGCGATCGAATATCTTTCTTATGACACCAGTTCATATCATAATAAAATTATGGTTTATTAGGTTAAACTGCAGTAACACATCAAAAATATCGCCTATGCAGTAACACAATTAAAAAGCTCTTTGCAAGTTATCGTTTGAAAGCAAGCTGCAAGCATTATATCAAATATATCCCAACGTCAGCTTATTAACTATTCAATACCGCCGGCGAAAAATTTACTGTAAGCTTCACTGATAATAGCATAATATATCCACTTTGAAATTATTTTCTTCCAGTATTCCGAAGATGAATTGTAAATGAACTGCTATTGGACGCGAAACGAATTAGTGATATATTTGGTTAGTTAATAAAGGCCGGGGGGATATTTATTTAGATAGTGCTGTTTCCCTGTTGGGGATATCTGAACGAGTTACATCTAAGAGAACTGAATGTCATTCATATACAGACCCATTAGCATTGGCTTATTTTAGGGTAATAATAATCTAAATCATAATATTCACTACTTTCAGATTCTGCATTGATGCCAATGTACTACTGATTATTAGGTTACGCCATTGGTAAATGTATACATTAAAACCCAGTGATATACGAGATATTCCTGGCTGCATGCGTCAACTGAACATCTGCATTAAACATGTTAAACCCTTCTATCCCCGACAGAATTCACACAAATCAGATAAAAATCGAACAGGATCATGTAAACTGATTAGACTGAATATAAAATTATGAAAACGATTTTTAAACTCCTAGACTGCATAAATGGAATGTCATTTCCCCAGTAATACATTTATGGGGATGTATCCGTGTCTGGTCACTGCAGTCCATACCGGTTTCTAGAAAATAAATTCGATTTTAGAAGCTTCCGGGGAGTATAATTGGGTAACAATTGTTGACAGTTTGATGAATTAAGGGTCTAAACAGTTTCCAGTGTGATTTGGAAAACTTCCACAACATGAATACTGTTTCCCCATGAATATAACGGACTCGACGTGATCAGTGGCCATTTTTGGCATTTTGGAGATAAGCCCACAATGTTGTGTCCGACAAAGACATCTAGACATAAAAACTAACATTGTGTAAGACCGTATAGTCTGTACCATATAAATCCATTTTAAATACTCCATGGCTTCAACAGTAAATATCTCCGTATATCGATTTAACACGTCTACGGTGGGATATCTGAAAGACAGTAAACAGGGAATTGCGGACCGTAACGTCAATTTGATATGACTTCGGACAGAGGAAATAATCTGCTATTATCGAATTGCTTTCACAGAATCCATCTAGAAACCTGATCAGATTTGTGACCAATAGGCGTTTGCGTTTGTTATCTGTCATGCTGTGGACATCGATATATTACGAAAACTAGGTTAGCTGGAATACTGAACCTCGTGCTTCATTCATATGATGATATTGGGCCCAGTTGGGGGTAATTGCATTCGGGATGTAACGTGTTATTAGAGGGAGAGAGACAGAGAGAGCGAGAGAGAGAACTGATTCATCTGTATAGCGAAGATCGAACAAAATTCTAAGTACCAGTAATCAAGTCAACAACAAACCAGTTTCTCTCAAATAACCTAAAATACAGTCTTCTTTCACTCGACTAAAAGGATCTTCTAAAGTAGCTGCTCGCTAAAAAGAATCTCTTACAATCTTAAAATCTATACAATGGATGCGAATATGTTTCACTGTGAGATCTTCGTGGCATGGAATACACCTTGGGACTGGCTCTTGTTTTGATAAATGTTCGTGAGTTAATCGTGTATGGCCGACTCTACATTGCCTGATCATGGCTTGATCGAAACGTTTCTGGCTGTTCAAATGAGTATAGTCTACAGTTTTTTTAACTGGTGCAGTTTGTTATTATTCACAGCATCCCATAAAGATTGAAATAGCTTCTTTGAATAGATTGAATAGTCGGAAGCCATAAAGCATTCTTTAGCTCTACTACATACAAGAGATATCATTCATGGGATGTTTCTTTGTTTATAGAGTTGGCAATTTCTCATTAAAAATATCTATGTGAAATTTGGCAACACAATATATCAACAGCATATAGGTATTCCAATAGATTTACTAATTGTGCACTATGGTTGACCTATATCTGTTCTCTTATGGGCCTCTTGACTATATGCAGGCGCTTTCAAAAACCGTCCATTCAAAGCCCGTTCCTTCCTCATTCACCAAACGCTAGACGATCTTCTCGCTGTGGATAATCCTTTATATAAATGACGCAGTGAAGGATATATATCCACCTTCACTGGATTTGAAGGAAACTACAGATTTAGACCTATATCTCTATAAAAATGAAGCGGGCCTTCTCTCTCGTCGACTGTATGACAAAGAGATGATTACAATTTCGACATCGTGAACTATCCCTTTCTGGACAGTAATATTCCAGTGGGACCTGCATATGGCGTATACATATCACGCCTAGTAGCATTTGCTAGATCCTGTGTTAAATGTGACGATTTTAATCAACGTCACAAAACATTGTTGCAGAAACTTATAAAACAGGGCTACACCACCAAGCGCCTCCACTCATAGTTTCTCAAATTTGGCGATACACATCGCATGCTGATAGCAAAATACGAGCGTAGCGTGCAAGATCTATGGCGTTACGTTTCATAATTTGTGTCTAATTCCGCTTAACCCGGGGCTAGGGGCCGTATGAACCCATGTACATCAAAATCCTCATGGTACTCATATGAACAGTCACAATCAAAGCGGGACCGCACTGCGGTGGTCTAATGGTTAGAGCGTCGGCCTCGTAAGCGGTAGGTACTGGGTTCGATCCCAGGCCGGGTCATACCTAAGACTTAAAAAAATGGAACTTGTTGCTCCCTCGCTTACGCTCGGCATTAACAGGATAGAACAAGGACTGGTTCGCTCGATGTCAGTATAATGTGACTGAGTGGGGTGTCATGTCTGCCTACGGCATGATATTTCAGTGGGACAGCACTATAAAATGGCAGCATTAGATCTGCTCTGTTACAAGTAGGTTTCCCTGCCTCTCCCCCTTCCCTCCGTTCCCTTCCCCGTCGTGATATAGCTGAAAAAATGTTGAAAGCGACGTTAAACCCTATGCACTCACTCACTCACTCACAATCAAAGCGTGACTGAGATGCATCATTCTTTAGATGACGACTTTACAACAAATATTATGGATTAAGAATACTGATCAGCGATACGGATTTGATATTTTTGGAACATCATGATGTCTTGCCGGCATCATTGAAAACTGTTGACCGCTTCTCTCTTGCAGGAAACAAGCCTATGTTTATGTATACTAGGATTGTCTTTTTGAATTTGGTGCTAATACTGTTATATGGAATATGGAATAGGTCTTTGGACTATGGACGCGGATATTCTTTAATGGACGACGGCTGAATTTTGAATGACGGACTAGACGCTTGTAATTGTCACATAAGTACAGAGAGAGGGTCTGAAATCACTGTATGGGACTCCAACAGGATCAACCTCATTATCTAGGGCTGCCTTAGTCATTTTATCAGTCTCAACATTACCTTTGATGCCAACATCACTAGGTTGAAAACACAGTTATATGTAGGATTCGAGTGAGTTTATCTCAATTGTGTGATATACTGCAGCGATAGTTTAATTCTTCAAAGTTCTAAAGGAAATTCATCTGCTTCGACATATAAGTATTTTTGCGCCCTTGTAAACAATAGAGCCATAATCAAGTTTGGAACGAACAAGAGATCGATGTAAATGGAGAAGTGTTTGCTTATCTTCTCAATTTTGTTGGCAACTTTTATTATAGCGAGTAGTGTTGATCACTTCTGACACCATCTGTACAATATAAAAAAATATACAAAATTAAATATATTCAACGATCAGTATACACAAGCAACTTGGAAATCGTAGTTTGATAACCGTTTCTGAGACCCTTTGTCCTTTTTAAATGCTGAAATGTGGATATTTGCACACACATCATGATGTATACTAAACTGATTTGAGGGTCCGAATGTTTGGCAAATATGACAGCTGATATCGCCAACGAGCTGTTCAAAAGAAGATGTAGTTTCCAGTAGGTTAGACCTTACCTAGCATCCTTTCGCATTTCTAGATAGTAACATCATTTAGTAGTATATAACGCATACATATCTCGCTATAGATTCTGTTAAAACGTGGCGGTTTCATGCAAGCAACGTAACAAACTGGCATATACAGCCGGTCGACTTCATTCGTTCTTAAATTGGATGCTCTTGGGTCATACGAATGAATAAAACATAAACGTCTAATCCGTAATTCAATATCCAGCTGTCTGTCGTCCATTAAAGAATTTCCACGCCCATGATCCAAAGGCATAATTCATATAATATCATTAGCACCAAATCAAAACGATACATCATAGTACACATACAACTAGGTTGATTTTCTGCAAGACAGAAGCTGTCAACAGTTTACAATGATGCCAACAAGACATCATGATGTTTAAAAAATATAAAATCCGTATCGCTGATCAGTATTCTTAATCCATATGATATACGTTGTAAAGTCGTTATCTAGAGTATGATGTATCTCAGTCACGCTTCAAGTTAAGAAACGTACCGCCATACATCTTGCATGCTACGATATGTATCACCAAATTTGAGAAACTTCGAGCGGAGGCGCTTGATGATGTAGTCCTGTTTTACAAGTTTCTGCGATAATGTTGTGTGACGTTGACTAAAATCGTCAAATTTAACACAGGATCTAGCAAATACTACTAGGCGAGATGTATATACGTCATATACAGGTCCCTCTGGTATATTACTGTCCAGATAGGGATAGTTTACGATGTCGAAATTTGTAATCATCTCTTTTGTCGTAGAGTCGACGAGAGAGAAGGCCGCTTCAATTTTATAGAGATATAGGACTAAATAAGATGCGCCGCTAGGGCCAGCTGTAGTTTCTTTAAAATCCAGTGAAGGTGGATATAATAACCTTCACTGCGTCATTTATATAGCGATTATTCACAGCAAGAAAAGCGTCTATACAGCGTTTGGTGAATGAGAAGGAACGGGCTTTGAAATAATCGTAATAATAGTTTTCGAAAGCGTCTGCATATAGTCGTATTTATAAGAGAACAGATATAGGTCAACCAGAAGGGGTGCACAATTAGTACCCATTTGACTACCTATATGCTGTTGATATATTGTGTTGCTAAATTTCACATAAATAATATTAATGAGAAATTCGAGCAACTCTATAAACATCCCATAAATGATATCTCTTGTATGTGGTAGGACTAAAGAATGCTTTATGGCTCTGACATTAATATATCGGCGATCATTTTTCTTGAACACCGATAATATTAATGAACCAAGGCGGAAAATAAGGTCCTGATGAGGGATTGTAGTATAGAGAGTTGATAAATCCCATTTAGATATCTGTCTGTACGGTATGAGACCTTTAGCATCAAGTTCTTCCGTAAGACATTTTGAGTTTTCAGTACCCACATGCATTCAGTGCCAGAGTTCTTAGAAATAGTGGCACCATTCCTTTCCCAAAATGCTTTTACCTCCTGAAGGGCCCTCGTCCACAGTCTTGAAAGAACTTTGGTGGTGCAGCTTCTAGAACCAGCTACAAATCTAGCTTTGTATGGTGATTTATGCATTTTGGGAGTCCAGTACACTTTCGATATATGGCTATGAGTGGTTGGAAGACCAATACCTCTTTCCTTGAGAAACTTGTTGTGGTTGTTAAATAAATCTCCCAGAGTAAAGCTGTTTGAGAGTAAGTAGACGTATTCGGCTTATACTCAATTCCTTAACCAGCGCCTGGTAATAGCAATATTTACATATGAATATTATATTATTTGGAGCTTTGTCTGCTGGGACTATGAAGAATTTACTCTGTAGATTTGCAAGAACTTCTTGCGAACTGAGGTTTCTCGGTACTTGTTTGCTTGGGGAAGGGTACTACTGTCAATACGGCGGATTGTTTCAACGACCTTGTTCCTGGAGAGATCCAGCCAGTCATCGAGTACTGTAGGTTCAACTTTTTCTCGTTTTGACTATCTACTGGTCCGCCTTCATGTTTATTTTTCTCGGCTCTCTATATTTAGGCCCCTTCGTCAGGAGTGGTTTTAGGTCCTCATCACTCACTATATCAAGGTCACCAGTCACAATGCTTGTGACAAGACGCCTGTATTGATAGATTCATACGGTATTCATAGTTTTATATGACTTCCATTTGTAAAAAAAGAATACTGATTAGTGCTACCACTAATGGAAATGTCTAAGGGTTTTGACTGTGTCTCTCAGTTTGTTATTGGACAAACTTAAGGCGTACGGACTGTCCAACGACGCAGTTGAATTAATAGGGTGTTACCTAACCATTCGCAAGCAGCTAGTCAAACTAGGTGCTTTTCTCAGCTCTTGGTCCGAGGTTAAAAAAGGAGTCTCACAAGGGTCAATTATGTGACCACTATCTTTTTAAATGATATATTCTATTTTATCAAAGAAGGTAAAGTTTACAATTACGCAGACGACAATACTCTGTCCTATGTACATCCTGAAGTGCGTGTACTCCTCAACACTATTCAAAGAGAAAGTACTGTTTTAACTGAATGGTTCACGGATAATAATATGCAGGCTAACCCAGACAAATTTCAAGCCCTTTGTGTTGGTAAAATGACCCACGACCAATGTGACTCTTTTATTGTGAAAGGAGTCCAAATTAAGTGCGAAGACTCGGTGAAAATTCTGGGTGTAGATATTGACTACCAACTTAATTTTAACAAACATATATCTGAATTGTGTCGTAAAGCCTCACGTCAGCTCAATGTTCTTCGAAAACTCAGTCTGAAAACTTGTCATATACAAATCTTTTATCCTTTCAAATTTTAATTACTGCCCACTCGTATGGCGTTTTTGTGGCAAAACAAATACTAGTAAACTTGAACAAATTCAGTGTCGAGCCCTCCGTTTTGTCTTCAATGATACAAATATCTGAAAAAAAGATCTTTTGCAAAAAGCTCGATTACCAAACCTACCGTTGAGCAGACTGAGAAATATGGCACTGGAGACATACAAAATTATAAATGGGCTGTCTCCTGAATTAAAGTGAAAAATTTACATTATTTATTTGGGTATCAGAATACTACAAATATACCTACCATTCGCTCCGAAAGGTATGGTAGTCAGTCGTTCCACTTCGCTGCTCCCCAGGTATGGAACAGTCTGCTCAATGACATAAGGACCGCTGACCCCTATGCTCAGTTCACAGACTCATCCGTATCTGGGAAGAACCTACATGTAACTGCGCAGCATGTGGATAACAGTCTACCAACTCGGTAACCACATTATACCGTTTCAGATATAGTCTATTTGATGTACATATATCTTTTATAATAAAACTGTCCTGTGCATATATTTAAGTATCACGTATTACCATGCAAGTGTACGTGGTACATGTATTAGTATTTTGTATATATATGTCTGTATTTGAATATCTATTTATATATTTTATTGTTTCACTTTTATCTGAGTTGGTCGGTGAAATAGCCTGTACAAGCTAATGTTTTGTATTTAACTATTGTAGCAACGTTGAATAAAGCTTCTTGAATA